>OX451215.1:162116358-162302987 GCA_949628195.1 Phasia obesa
TTAACGATTGTTTATTGGATTTAAGTCTGGAGATTGATAATGGCCACAACATCAGGTTAATATTTTCAGGTTAATGTTTTCTTTAATCTATTACAATATTATCGTCGTCGATGTGTGACAACGACATCCTTTTGGGGTAGTATTTTTAGAAATAACATGAAAAAAAAACAAAATATTTGACTACTACGACGATAGATTTCCGCTGCTATTATGTAAACGGAAGTATTGAGTACTATTGAGTACCCAAGTGAGAAGTATTTATTAGTATCGAGTAATTGAAAGTAGTAGAAAATACAAGCACTAGTTTCCACCACCATGCTAATGGTCTTTGTGATGTACTTAGGGTCAAAAACTTTGTTTTTTGCACGTCTTACCCAAGTTATTCCATCAGGCCTAAGTTAATCTTCGATTCATCAGGCCACTGGATGTTTCTCCATTTTTTATGCCTTCAGGAACAGTCCATTAGGCGTGAAGCTTTGTAAAATTTAAGCGGTTTTTTGTCTGTTGCTTAACATCGGATCTATTTGCGCATCATTTCCAAGCAAATTTTATTTTGCGGAAACGTCGCCTAATAGTTCACTCTGACACTGCTGGCTATTATTAATTTACCACCTGTACTGCAGACATGAAAGGATTTGGAAAATACCTTAATTCGATAATCGTCCCTTTTTGATATTTTTTGTGGTTGACCATTCCTGAGATTTAATTTTGTGGGTTGAAGAGCATTTTTGACCATATTTTGTGATCTTCAAATAATTTGCGCAATCTTACGTTCACTATTATCATTATTGCGTAGTTTCTTTATTATTAAATTTTTTCCTCAGTACAATGTTTCAAGCGACCCATTCATATATTTCTTGATGTAAATTGTTTGCATATTCTTGTTATATATTATGAAAGCTTAAAATAATCCCCAGTAACAGGCGTTCCGCTTTCATTTGTAACCTTTGGTTTAGTCATTCTTTAAACGTAATTAAAAATTATGAGTAGCTGAAACTATTTATCTGATCGTAACTGTATGTATATTCATAAGCAATCTTAAGTAAGAAAGCCGGCGTTGGTCATACCACAGATAAGAAAAAATCCTTGGCTATCCGGTCAACTATGTAGGGAATTTTTAGGCATTTGTCGGCTCTTGATGGATTAATAAATTTAAAAAAAATTCTTTTCAAAAGCTTTACAATCTATACCTTTAATAAAATAGTAACTCATTTCCGTCTGTCTGACTTCTTTTCATTTGTGTTCGCATCACGTAAAAACTACTGGATGAATTTTTAAACCTTAGTATCCTGATACCAATATAGGATACTTTTTTCCGCAAAAATATCTCATTTCCAAGAGAAAGTGGAGAAAAAGCAGTAAAAAATGCAATTTCCGGTTTAAAGGTGCTGAGATTGTCGGTTTAAAACTGGTATATTTTAAACACTGTTGCGTAACATTAGGCGCCAATTGAATAAAATTTGTATTTGATTTGTATTTTTACTTTGTGGAATTACAACGTTATTAAAATATTTTAAACACCTTTCACGGAACTTTACAATAATTTTTAGAATATTTTGTAAATTTTAAAATTTTATCCAGGGATGGGTACTCTATATAGAATATAAAATGTAGCACTATAAAAGTAAGAGTCTTACAATTGGTGTGGAATACTTTGAAAGCAAAATTGAGCCAAATAATGTAAGGACGCCAACGACCTGGCGGACAAAGCTAGTTATATCAATATTAACAAATAATCTAAGTACGTTTCAAAATATTTCGTTGTGATTACAACTTGCTTAAAGTAAAATAAAAATTAAGCAAATATGTATAGAAAAGGGAAAACATTCTTTTTACTTGTATAGCTTCACAACACTTCATAATATAATTGTTCTTTTAAATATAAATTGGGATTGAAACAAATTCATTTCGATTCATATTCAGTGTTTAAAAGCTAGATTTTTTTAATGCATTTTTTTACTTTGTTACTTTTGTGTCTTATGTATCTATGACTACGTTACCTTAATACAAAACTTATTATTCTAATGAAAATGTTAGAAACATGTATTTACCTATAGAGCTCACTCCTTCAATTATCACTTTAATAAAAACGTGCATTGGATTTTTAAATAATACATTGGTCAATGAGAAAAAATATAAAGTGTAAATTATTTCTTATGTGATTCCTCCATTTCTAAAGATTATTACTTTGAAAAGTAGCCGCTTTGAGGATTTGCATGTAGTTTACTGATACTGCAAAAGACTGCAAATGCATCAGGCTGAACCGATACCCTCGATAGATTGTCTAACTTTTTGTTTACATTATTTTTTTAAATAATAAAATGTTTTTTTTTTTTTGAAACAAACAGTGTCAATAATAATTGTTTATTCAAACAAAATCGTTATCAATTATATTAAGTGGTTTCAGCAGCATCTTTAGTATATTTATTTGCGCGCAAATTAAAAAGGCGAATAATGTAACTATGTAATTTTTCAAGGGATGCTATTCTACTTTCTTGCTTGGTATATTTTTTTGAATAAAGAAATAATAAAATAGAAATTATTAAATTCAATGTAAAGTAATTTTTGGTCCTAACAAAATTTAAGCTTTTTCTCTTAAATGAAGGTATGGAAAAAGAAAACATTTTGAGAGAATTTGGGAATATTATATAAAATTAAAGTTCTAAAATTGGTAGAGTGAATAGTCCTTTTTTTGCTTTACCAACCGTAGTATAAGGTAAAGTATAGTAATCATGAAAAAATCGAGGTCGGGATATGGACGGATTTATACGTTTTGAGGTCCCCTGAATCCATTTTGGCTATTTTCGCGATGATGTCTGTGGGTGGGTGGGTGTGTATGCCACTATTTTTGTGGAGTTTGTACAGGTCATACCGTTTGACATATCAAAATCAAATTTAGTATGTGCCTTTGGTATATGGAGATGGGAACTGTATAGTTTTTAGACATAATCGTAAGGGGGCAAGGGGTAGTTTCCTTACCCCCAAAATTTGTGAACGCTCTAATGGTCATACCGTATGACATATTAAAATGAAATTCAGTATGTGCCTTTCATATATGGATATAAAGTGCTGTATAAATTTGGGAATAATCGGGATGGAGCAAGGGGTAGTTTACTCACACCCAAATTTTGTGAACGTTATATATGTCATACCGTATAACAACATATCAATATTAAAGATCTGTATAAGTTTTGGGCACAATCGGAAAGGGACAAGGGATAGTTTACTTAACACCCCAAATCGAAAATAATTATTTTTCGATTCGAATATACTTTGAACTTATATTCTTTATGTAATTTGTCCATATTTGTCCCCGCCCCAAGGGCAGGGCCACGGTGAAGGGGGCGCAAACTTGTCCAAGGGCGAAAGAAATATCGCCGTCGCCTTTATGGATAGGAGCACGAATATTGATATGCACCTATGTATGCTCAACTCGTGGCTAGGTTGTAAAGTGTAAAGACCGTTTTTCAAAAGTACGATGAACCGTCCAATGACGCCGGCGAGTGTGCGAATTAAAAACGGCTAGAAAAGTTAGTATTGGTTCTTTCATTGCCCAGAAAAAAGTAACAAAGAAGTAAAATACAAAAAAAAAAAAATAATATATATGAAATTACCAATTACCATACCATAAACATTCAATAGGATTATTACGAACTGAATAAATTTTTTGCCATCATGTTTAAAAAACTGTCTGGAGCACAAAGAATCAGTTAGTAAGAGGAGGCAACGACTGAAGTGCTTTTTAAGAAGGTCCTAAAGCTTACTTCCTATTTTGCTCCTTCTAGTTCTTTGGCTGTCATGAGTGAACGTGAGTACACTTAATGAAGTTGAAATACTAGTAATACCAGATTCAGATTTTAATTTTTTTTTCGCAATTTTTATTTATTGTATCTTCAATATAATTGAACTATCAATAATTACTCATATCTTAAGTCTAAAAATATACTTGTTAAGTCCAACCAGTGCTGGACAAAAAAATGTATGTTTCACGGTTACTGTAATTTGTGGGTTATCCCTCTGATGTACGGATGAGAGAAGCAGTGTCCCTCCTTCTTAGTCGAATGTAACCAGGTTCAGTTAGTATGTTACGGGCCAGTGGATTCGGATGAGTTTCAAGCTTCTTTAAATACCTTATGGCAAGTTTCGCTATTTCTGCTTTAACTGATGGCACGTTTAGATCTTTATGGATGTTCGAATTTTTTATATACCAGGGAGCAGATGTAATAATGCGTAGAATCTTATTTTGGCGCCTTTGTATTTTTTCTACATTGGTAGCTGATGCAGTGCCCCATAATTGAATACCATAACACCATATTGGTTTTAGAATTGTCTTGTATAATAAAAGTTTGCAGTCTAAAGCTAGAGTAGAATTTCTGCCAATTAGCCAGTTTAGTTGGACTGCTTTCAACTTCATTTGTGTTAACTTTGTTTCTATGTGCCGTTTCCATGTAAGGCGCCGGTCAAGATGTATGCCGAGATATTCTGAAAGCTGAGGTATCGTTTGGTTATTTATCCGAATAGGGGGGCAAGATTTTCCGCGCAGTGTGAAAGTTATGTGAGTACATTTTTGTTCATTCACTTTTATTCTCCATTTCTTCAACCATTTTTCTAAATTGGATATGTGGTCTTGTAAATATCGTGATGCTACTTCGTGAATGCTCAAAAATGCTGTGTCGTCAGCAAATGTCGATGTGTGAACTCGGTTACTAGTTGGCATGTCTGAAGTATACAATAAGTATAAAAAGGGCCCCAATATACTACCTTGGGGAACTCCGGCTTCGATTGGCTGGGGTGAGCTCAAAAAATCTCCTTCTTTCACAATAAATTTTCGTTCGGTTAAATAACTATCTAGCAGCTTATATAGGTTTACGGGCAAATTCAGTTTTAGCTTATATATTAGGCCTTCATGCCACACCTTATCGAATGCTTGAGAAACGTCGATAAAAAGCGCAGAGCAGTATTTTCTCTCTTCAAATGTCTTCTTAACAACATTGACTAATCTGTGAGTTTTTTCGATCGTACTATGTTTTTTCCTGAAGCCGAATTGATGGTTTGGAATACATCCTTTGTCGCTTAGAATAGGGTTAAGCTTAGTTATTAACATCCTCTCAAACAGCTTTGACATATTTGACAAAAGGCTTATAGGTCTGTATGATTCAATTTTTGTGTGGTCTTTTCCTGGTTTAGGAATCATGGTAACCAAGGACACCTTCCAATCTGTGGGAAAGTACTCAAAACGTAAAATGGCATTAAAAATAAAAAGAACGATTCTGCGAGCTACACGGGGCAACTCAATTAACATCTTGTTACTGGTTTTATCAACGCCAGGGGCTTTCTTGGTGTTCAAATCCGTTATTGCCTTTTCAAGATCACCAAATTCAAATCTTATCGGTACTGCAGCACTAGCCTCGAGAACTGGCAACTCAATTATATCAGTCGATATATTTGGGGGATTTTAATGACGAAGATATTAATGAGAATGATGCTGACAAAACGATATTTATTTCTTCTCCTAAAACTGTTGGTTTGAAAAATTCGGATCCATCCTCTTGGCCAGAATTCAAAAATAAAAACAAAAAGAATGAGTTAATTTTTAAAGGTCCCTTGCCATTACAGGCTGATAACTATTATCCAAAAAAAGATATTTTTGTAATCCACATCAGCTTCGTTGTGCAGAAAATGGAGGAAAAATAAAACTTTAATGTTTACCATTCCAGATTTCATTGAAACTTTTTTTATTTACATTCCATAACTTCCTGATTCGAATTATAATTTAAAAAAAATTCTATCTCATATATTTTTTTATTTTTAATACATAATATCGTCCCCTTAATAAAACAATAGTGTATAATTTTTTCGACATTTCGAGATAATGGAGTTCAAAGTTTTTGTTTTATTAGACATCGGGGAAAACAGTAATATTTCAAAAAGTAATATTTGGTTTTAAGTTGTGGTCATTTAAATATGCGGTGGAATAATCAGGCTACTAGTAGATGATATTTCATTAATTTACAAGTACATACTTTAATTGCAAATAAATGAGGTTCAAAGTACCATGATTATACACTATTTTATTTTATTTGAATTGACTCCAAATATGTATATATTGTTAAAAAATAGTGTATATCAATATACGACTTTATTTTGTTATAAATTAATAAAAATAGTGTATGCTTTTTATACACTATTTTTCTTTGAAATTATATTCAGAGTAACAACTAATTAAAATAGCATACCTGCACTTACACAATTATTAATGAAAAACTACAAACACGCAATTATACGCTAATATTTCAATTGATCTTTTGACCCACTTTGTGGAAGTAGAATTTTCACCAAATTTTTACCACATTTAGAATCAGTTATGTAGATTCTTATTATGCAATAAAAATAACGATGTACATGCGTATACACTATTGTTTTGTTAAGGGGACGATATATAACCCATTTTCAAAAACAAACAAAATTATATGAGAAATATAAGTTTATTTAGACCAATTAAATGTGTAGGGGGCCAGATCACAATCTCGCCCCGAGCGCCTACTAACCTCGTGGCGACCCTGGGTATGGTAAAGTTGAGTGTAGGTCATTCCAGATTTTTTGGTGATACTTCAATGTTCTCTTGAATTTTTGTTATTTTGATTCTTATAGCGTATACAGACGACAGAGTTATATGCATTATCAGGGGTCTAATCATCGCATTCGATATCGAGTAAAATCTCTGGTAATTTTTCAATAGACCCGAAGAGGGTCTATTGTGATTACTTGTAGCTAGCTAAAACCAAACAAAAAACAAAAGAAAGACCTATATCCGTCGTGATAGCTATCACTCAGCCACCCGATTTCCCTGATGAATCCGACGGCATCCTAAAGTTTGTTCCGAGCAATGTCGTCTGGCCTTCGTAGAATCTTACTCACAAAATGTGCTCTACTATTTCCATGTCCTCCTATTCCTCGCACATCCCAAGTAATCCATCTACTAGGCCCCGCGCTAATGGCGCAATGGCCAGTAAGAACAATTATCACGACTCTCAGAACTTTCGATTGTGAATATTTGGTGGTTTCACCGATCTTACTCTATCTAAGTTAGTTTTCTCACAGGCTAATTGCGATTTCGTCAGCAATTTCCCAACCCTTAACATTGCAGTGATCTGGAACCCAACTCAATTTAACCTTATAATTGTCCTTCTGCACATTTGAAGATGTGTTCTTTCAAGGCTTTAAGGTGTATATGTTTTAATACTTTTTCGCAAAAAAAAAAAACAACTTAAGATAGACCTGTGACCTTAATTTATTTTGGAATAATCGTAAATAAAGCATAATCTAAGAGTCATATTTTGTCATTGCAGTTACCTAACAGAGTGTTACGATGAATTGGGTACACAATACAAGGTACCCATTTACTGTCTTTCGTATCCCATAAATATTGTTAAAGAAGAAAATGGTCGTGACTCACCTGCCGAGTTTTCCGAACCTGTTGATGGGGGAGCGGAAATATTCTTGAAACTAAGAATATCCTCCATAATGTCAGATGTCAAATTACCGGTATATTCCAAAGATACAGTTGGTCAATGTAAAAAGAAGTTACAGGTAATATAACATGTAATTATCAATATAAAAAATATTGCTTAAATTCTGTGTGTATATTTGTTTGATTTTCAGGCTATGGAGGGTGTTGATTCTTGCTGTCAACGATGGTTTTATAGCGGTAAACTGTTGGGCGATAAAGTACCCATCGAAGAGTGTAACATACAAAATGGTTATGTAGTCCAAGTCATTGTAAATACAGAACATTATAACCATGACAATAGCACAAGTATTGCCATTGCAAGCTAGCCAATGTCAACCTTAAACAACTGCTACAACAACAACAACTACTACTACTATTCTGGTAACGCAATAATACAGAATAACTATTGCAAAAACAGCAAAAGCAACAACTACTGCAAACGCGAATGCAGTATTTTAACAAATTTAAGTACTAAAAATACAAATAAAAATATAGCAAATTGAATTGTATATTTAAATTTAAATACAAATACCTTAATTTTAAATTTATCTTTAAATATTTGTTGCCCACATGTAAATGCTGGTTAAACGCTGTCACACTGAACAAATTTAAAAAAAAAAAATATGAAATCAACACAAAATGAATGAAGCATTTCTTGTTAATAAATCACTGCTGCTGGTAAGAAGAATAATTTTAGAAACTGTTGTAAACTTGTAAAAATATCGATGATAACGTTGTTGTTTTTAATTAATTTACACTTCGTTGCAAAATTTTTGTTAAAATAAAAATTTGAAATGAAAAAAGCAGAATTGTTAAAAAAAATGTATTGAATTTTAAAAGTTTTTTGTTTTTTTTTTTATATTTTATCCAATACATTTGCTTTTAAAACAAATAAATTAAAATTTTTATAAAATAATTAAAAAGCAAATAAAATAAATGAAAACATAAACTCTATTGATAGAAAATACATTTAAACAGCGTAACAATTTATTATATTTAAATACTATGAAATACTTTTTGTAAATTATTTTTTTTTAACTTTATTTTTAATTTCAATTTTTTTTTTATTTAAATCTAATATAAATATTATTTTGTTTGTTGTTTATAGAAATTTAATCAATAATAAACCAAAATAGTAATAAAACAAATAAAGTAAAAAAAAAAAACTAAATGAACAATTATAAAAGAAAATTAAATATTAACTAATTTTAAGTGCATCATACAATTTTAGGTTGAAATTAACATAATTTCAAATAAAACAACAACTTTTTTATTTTAATAATTTAACATTTTTATTTAACAAACACAGTGGTTAAATAAAAAAAAAACAAAAAAAAAATAGTAAAACAATTACTCGTAATTTACAATTAATATAACAATTTAAAATAAATTATTAAAACTTAAAATAGCATTGTATACTTTATGCGTAACATGTAAGCAGCCATATTAAAGGAAAAACAACAAAACAAGCAAAATAAATGAACATAAAATCCCCAAAAGGCGAATAATTTAAATACAATATACATATTAATTTTAATATTTAAAATATTAAACAACGATAACAAAAACAACAACAGCAAATCAACAACAACCGACTAAACGTTTGCATTAACAAAATGTAGAAAGAAAAAAAAAAAAAAATAAAAAAAAAAAATACTAAATTTATACATATATTTAGTTTGTAAAATGAGTGCTTTGCAGCCCAGTTTCAAATGCATTCAATTATTCATTGGTCCTGTTTTCATTCATACTCTCTCTTTCTAGTACATGGACTTTTTGTATTTAAAAATTTGCATTGATTGTATTTAAAAATGTGCAATGAGTACCTCTGTGTGTAAATCAAAATAAAAAAGAATAATATAAAAAATTTATTAATAAAATATATACAGAAAAGTGAAAAAAAGCTAAACTGCTAATTTTATTTTAAATGTTGGGTTTGTATTTTCACATTTGGTCTGCCAAATGGGTTTTTTAGTTTTTGTTGTGGCGCTCTCTTAATTACATTATTATGTTTCAGTTGTTAAATTTAAACTTGCTATTTACTTCCGATAGAACAATTCGAATTCATATCATCTAGTAATAATTTAGCCTGTTCTGAAAATCACGTGATTTTAAATCACAAACCGTTTTGAAATCACACATGTGATTTTATCCTGTTCTGTAAATCAAATAATTTTTAATGTTTTTATGTGATTTATACATTGTAATCAGTGTTGCCGTTGGAAACTTTTTTTTTTTACCAAAATTTTCCCAAA
Organism: Phasia obesa; assembly: GCA_949628195.1. Classification (NCBI taxonomy): domain Eukaryota; kingdom Metazoa; phylum Arthropoda; class Insecta; order Diptera; family Tachinidae; genus Phasia; species Phasia obesa. Next base: position 162,126,124 of record OX451215.1, read on the forward strand.
AATGGACCAACACCGTTTGCATCGGACCAAATTTTAAAACTCAATTAATTTTCCAATTAATGTTTTTTAAAAACATTTTATTAAGTAAAATCAGTGTTGTCAGATTAGGGGATTTATCCCCAAATCGTAGATTCTTATTTCCTTAAGGGGATAAAAAATTCTGTTTGGGGATTGAGGATTTCTTTGAGGATAGTTTTAGTGATGTGGTAACAAAGACTTTAACTAAAATTTAAGTACGACTGGTAAATGTAGCGAAAATAATTTCCTAGCTGTCATTGATCTTGGTTACGATTTTAAGAAAGAACTGCAGGCTTAAATCTAGTTTAGCGAAGCTTCTATAATTATAGAGAATTAAAAAATAATTAAAAAAGTGGCGGTCGCTCATATTTTCCGAGTTTTCAGCCTCTGAACTTTTAACCAGCAGTAAATAACAAAGTTTTAAGAAACATTTATAAATCACAATTAAGAAAAATGCCAAAACGTGAAAGCAACTTAAGCGTATTTTGGGCAAAAGTTAACAAATATCAAGATGACGCTAAAACGACCTGGCAAAGTTGATTTATATACCAAATTGCAATGCTAATATAAAAACAGTTTTTCCGGCAAAGGAACCAACAAAATCTTAAATAAGAAATATATACTGGCTGTATTATTGCAACTTTAGTTGTAGTTGAAAGTAAAAATTTCTTTAAACAAACATCAACAATGTTATAATTTTACTTTCAAAAGAAAACGAAAAAAAACTCAGCACAGTTGCTAAAGTTTGGGTATAAAATATTAATAAAATATTGCTATTAAATATAATTAAAATTACATAAAGGTTTTAATTCCCAAAAATTATTATAAAAAAATTTGTTTTATCTATTTTAATCTGTCCCCAGAAATAGTGAGTTAAAACCTCAATCAACTTATTTTTTAAATAATACACAAAAAAGTATACACTATATTTTTTAAATGATGTTAACTACAGTCCAAATAAGGTATTCATGCGTTAATGTCAATGAGAACAGTATACTTTTTAGTGGGGAATTTTGGGGTTAGTTAATTTTTTTGGGGAATTTTGGGGATACAAATTTTTAATTGGTGATGGAACTCGAAAAACATCTGGGAACCCTGAGAAAATTAAAGGTTTGAAACATAATTTATTTGATTTAAATAATTCAGGTATGAAAAAAATTATATAATCAAATTTATAAACAACTACATTTAAAATGCCTAACACTAAAATAATCTTATTCAGTCTTTTTGTGTATGTATTTTACATTTACTGTTAAAAAAGAATAATGAAACATAACACATTTTATATGATTATTGGCATGTATTAAATACATTAATATCAACAAATTTTTCAATCTGTTTGAGATCATTTGTAGGACAAAGAATGTTAATTATAAAAAAATTATTTAGGTATAATATTTCATTAGCACTTAAAATTAAATTATTAGGTATGTCTCTTTTTACTGACCACATATAGTGTGGATTATTTATTTCAATAATTTATTTTCAAGACATAATACTGTTGATAGTTAATTTGATTTTTATAAGCGATAGAGTTAAAAATTTGCCTTCAGATTTGGAGAAGCTATGTGGCAGAGATAACAAATTTAATATATAATTAGAAATATTTCCAAAACATTTTGCGTTTAAAATGTTTTTTATTGATGCTATTTCTTGCCAAAAGTCATTAATATTTAAATTGGCGGAAATTTTCATTTCGCTTAGCCGCAGCAAATTCCTGCTACTATTAAATCAGGATCACATTCAATTAGTTTAGGAAACTTTTTAAACGTCATTAATAATTAATGTGTGAACGTTTATCGGTGTGTAAAAACTATTTTGAATATAAAAGATGTTTTCCGTATATTAAAAATAAAAAGAATATAGAATGAAAATATTAAACGACAAAACGGACCAAAATGAAATTGGTTGGACCATCGGACCAATTTAAAAATTTCAAAATTTTTCGGACAAAATTTGGTCCAATTGGACCAAAACGGCAACGCTGATTGTAATATACCACAAGAAAATCACTGATTTTCACTGTTCTGTGGATTTAATTTTACTTCATACTTAAAGTGAATGCAGCATCAATGTTACCCTGTTGATGACTCCATAGGGGTTTAGAATGAAAGCAGCGTTATTTGCGGAACCACTTCAATATAGTATATATGGAAGCGTAGATGTTCTTTCTAAGCACTTAATTTGCTGACAGTAATAAGGAGCATAAAACACAAAACAGAAAAAAATACATTTTAAAAATATGAAATATTGAAAATGAAAAGTTTTAAAAGATGTGCTAGTTTCTTATATTTTTTCGTATTAATTACGTAGCTTTAATATAAAAATGAAAAAAAAACATCACTTTTAACTATTTATACCTACAAGCAGTTTGTTATAAAATTAACAACAAAGAATTCGCAAAAATAAACAAGTGATTTGAAATCACAGTCACTTCTTAGTTACCCGAAAAACAGTGATTATCAGAACCGGCCTGATAATAAATGTACATATAACTATAGTTTTGAGTCTCTTTTAGCACAGCTTTATTCCTCAGTCAAGTGGTTGTCAATTCACTTTTTTTTGAGTCCCCAGCAATCATTTACATTTATATTTTCCCTCTTTAGTGATTTTTGGCTTTCAACTGGGAGCCGATATAATTTGTCATCACTTAGTCCGCGTTGTCGGATTTAGTCTCATGGTATCTACTTTTAGTACGTATCTCCCTGTGGTTATCGGTTCATGGTCTTGACTTTGGTTAGATGCTATTTGGAGTTATCTTAATCTGCAATCAGCACGGTTGATTGAAAAAAAGCAACAACAACAAATTCGAATTTATTCACATTTCTCCAACGTTTTTACAATATCTACTGTAACAGCAAGTAACGAAAATAAATTTTTAAAAGTAAAAGGGTGTTCCCCAGATGTCGCGAATATGAGTAATTTGGCCTTCTCTTCTAAACGTTATAGACAGACACTTGATCGGGTATGTTTTGTAATCCGAAACCGAGTGCAATTGAATCCGAATGAAATTATAAATTGTCATAACTTTTAAATCTTACAACATTTTGGTATTATTTTTTATACATTAGATTAAAGACCATTCACATAACTTCCTTGATTGCTAATGTTTTAAAATAATAGGCGCAACTAAGTTTTATTTTTCTTTAAAAATTTATTCAATTTCAATTTCACTCGGTTTCGGATTACAGAACATACCCGAATGTATATCTAGTATAAAAAATAATTAAAAATTAAACGGTGCCCCATAAGACGTGAACCAATTAACAACTTGTATTTTTAATGTTATACTGAACATAGAACGAAACACTGCGTGTATGAGTCTAACTCGCACTTGACTTATTTATATTATTTTAATAATCAGTTGGCCCACCTCGATTGTGAATGAACTTAGTAAAACAGACTGTGGCTGTTTTGCAATAAAAGGCAATGCAAGTTTTTATTCAAAACTAAGTATGTACCCTTCGTATTACTTAATTAGGTTGGTTAAAAGAAAAATTGTTATAAATTTGGTGATTAATTTAAAAAAAAAGGGAAAACAATTGATTTAGACAGGCTGACTTACAAAATGTATGTATGCAAAGTTTATATACAGTAATAATGCGGTATTTATACTTTTTACATACATATGCAAAGTTTCGAAACAATGCAACTATGTGCTTTGTTTACGTTTTCATTATGAAACGTAAATGTTGCAATGCACAATTTTTATTATTGACAAACAGAAAAATGGAAAGCGCGGTAGTTAAACTTTTATTTGATAATTTTTTTAAATTATCAGTAAATTCAAGTGGAAACTCAATACAAAATTCCGTCAGTGTCTCTTAAGACCTTTTCCCACAGAACGGTGCGTTTCTTCCGCTTTGCTCAAAAGTCTGGTTCATTGCGCAACCTTGTTGTTAGCAGAAAATTTTATTTTTTGCTGATGATTCCATTTTTTTTTTCGCTAAAATATGGTAAAAATGCATTTGTTCATGTATTTATATATTTTTTATTAAAAGCAAATTAACTTACCTTTGTGAGTCGGTCATTATTTATAATTTAATTTTTTTTTATTTTTTCCGTATACAAGCGTTCGCTGTTGTTTTCTATTTTTTATGAGTAAACAAACGAATACCGAACAAAGCATCAACAATAAAACCGATGTCTGATTGCTTTTTTACTGCGTTAAAAATACTCATTTGTGACGTTTTGAAATCGTTTACATTGTAAATATTTTGTACAGCGGCTTTATGAAACATGATACTTTGTTCGAATACAAAGCAATTAACATTTTGGGAGTCAGCCACACTGTCATGTTATTCATTTTCTGGATCGCTACATATGTACGTACTTCTGCAGCTTACTTCGCATTCATCTACTTAACACTAAACCTACCAGTGCCGGTCAATTTGACCGTTTTCAAAATTTTGTAAAATTTTTACATATTTAAAGTGTATAATACCGGTATCAGACTGTATGAGTTTTCTTAAAATATGCATAAAATATTTTCTTCACTCTTTGCTTCTCGTTTTTATTTTTCTTTTCCAAGAAAAATGTGTTATATGTCCTACCTACCGCGGACGGTCAATTTGACCGTTCCACCGCGGTAGTAAAATTATTATATGTACTATTTTAACTTTATATAATCTGTACAAATATACGGTTATCTCAGAGTCGGTTGTAATTAAAAAAGAGTAGACAACAGTATTGAGTACAGTCTCAAGTAGAGCAGTCCTAAAGTGTTTCTCATGCAATTTTGTTACGACTACTTATTTGAAGGATGTCAATTTACATAGTGAATTATTCTTTTGTAGAAATTTACCCCGAAAATGACAAAGCGTTTCAGTACCAAAGAAAAGAAAATCAATAGGAAGTAAATAATAAATGCGTTTCCCTATTTGGGAAAGGATGAAAGCAGAGAATGTTCAATTTCACTTGGGGAGTTCGTTGTTCTAAAGTTGATGGAATCATTTACAGGATACAGATGGAACGTAACAACAGATAACTTTTTCACGAGTATTTTATTAACCAAAAAATTTACAATTGTTTAAACAATCCATGGAAACAAAAGTGAGTTACCACAGTTAGCCCAAGAAATAAAGATAAAATTAATAGATTTTCAAGTAAATTCTATATAAATCAAATCTTATGGTGTATAAAAGTAAGCAAAAAATAAAAGTGTCTAAGTTCCAAACAAATAAATAATAATTCTTGCAAAAAAAACCGACTTCAAAACAGACAAACTTAAAATCATGTTTCTTTAAGACGGTAACTATTACGACACACTGTAATTTCCGAATTCAAATTTTTCTACTAGTTATAGCTGTCGTAGCAATACAGGTTTATTGTAAATTTCTACCGTCTGTAACGGTTTGAAAGTTTGGTCATATACATCAAATTACATAAACTATTGCGACACCCTGTAATTCATAATTTTAAATATTTATACTTATTATAACAGATATAGTAATGGACATTCTGTCTAATTATTAAGTGTTTAACAATAACTGTTTAAAAGATAGGGTCATATATATCAAATGACGTCACCTATTGGGACACCCTTTAAATTCAAATTTTAATATAAATACTTTTTAAAGAGGACTTTTTCATACAGATTCTTTTTAAATTTTAACTTTGTGTCCATATACATCAAATTACATCAACTATTGGGACACCCTTTAATTTCCAATTTTAAATATTTATACTTGTTGTTATACCAGACATAGTAGTGAACATTCTGTCTATTTTTCTAGTGTTTGTCTATAACGGTTCCAAAGATAAGGACATAATGGTCAAATTACATCAATAATGGGGACACCCTTTAATTTATAGATCCAAATTTTATACTTGTTGTAATAGCGGACTAAGCAATATAGGTTCTTTGTATATTTCAACTGTCTATCTATAACAGTTGAAAAGTTTGGCCATATATATTACTTTTACATTAACTATTGGGACACCCTTTAATTTCCAAATTCATATTTTACACTTGTTATTTTAGCGGACTTAGCAATACAAGTTCTTTGTAAATTTCAACTGTCTGTCTATAACGGTTCAAAAGTTTGGCCATATATATATCAAAATAAACCAACTAATGGGACACCCTTTAATTTCTAATTTGAAGTATTTATACTTATTATAACAGACATAGTAACGAACATTCTGTGCAACTTTCAAGTGTTTGTCTATAACTGTTCAAAAGATAGGAGAATAAAGGTGAAATTAAGTCACCTATGGGGTCACCCTTTAATTTTTAATTTTATTTTTGAATTACTTTTTGTTATTGGGAGCTACAGTGATACGCACTTTTTTTTAATTTTAAATTGGTGACCTATAAAGTTCATAATACACGTAAAAACATGTATGTTGTATGGGGACACCCTTTAATTTTTAAAATTTTGAACTTCTTTTAAAATGGGACCAATCTGTAGCCATTACCTTTCTAATAGTGCAAAAATTAGTGCATAAAATCGGTTCAGAAATGACCGAGTTCTGAAGGCACAAACATACAAAAAAAAAGCAACACACAGACGAATTGATAACCTCCTTCTTTTTTTTGTAGTCGGTTAAAAATAGCAACAAACGTATACCGGCAAGTATTAGATTGTATAATGGTACAAAATTTGTAGGTGGCCACTTCAGATATTTTTCAATATTGAACCTTGTTGGAATAAATACCTGAGTATAAGGATACAACGAGAGAATATTTAGACAGGAATTTACTCCAGTTAGCTTCAGAGTTCGGCAATGCGATTAAAATATTACAATAAATTAAGCTTCTACCAACATCTTCCACAAGTTCAGATTTGTTCGTACGAAAAACTTGCGAAAAAAATTTTCTAATGATTTTTTTTTTTTTTTTAATTTTATTTATTGAATCTTCAAATATAATTGAACTACAATAAGTGTTCACATCTTAAAACTAAATTATATTTAATTAAGTCCAGCCAACGCCGGGCTCAAATTTATTTTCCGGTTGATGTCATCATTTCGGATTCACCTCTCTGGGGTTTGGCCAAGAAAGGTAATATCCCTCCTTCTAAGTCGAATGTAGCCGCAAGGTCGTTTAGGATGTTACGAGCCAGCGGGTTAGGATGTGTTTCGAGCTTTTTTTTTAAATATGTTAAGGCATGTTTTGCGATTTCTGCTTCAATCAATGGCACGTTTAAATTTTTGTGGATGTTCGAGTTTTTAATATACCAAGGAGCGCATGTAATCATTCTTAAAATTCTAATTTGACGCCTTTGAATTTTTTCCAAGTTTGAAGCTGAGGCAGTGCCCCATAACTGAAGTCCAGACCGCCATATTGGTTTGAGGATCGAATTGTATAGCAAAAGTTTGCAATCTAAGCTGAGAGTAGAGTTTCTGCCAATAAGCCAGTTAAGTTGGACTGCTTTCAACTTCATTTGTGCTAACTTTGATTCTGTATGGCTTTTCCATGTAGGGCGCCGATAAAGATGTATACCGAGGTATTTGACTTCTGAAATTTAAGGTATCATTTGATTATTTATGCGAATAGGGGGACATGAGTCTCTACTTAGTGTAAACGTTATATGAGTTTATTTTTGTTCGTTCACTTTTATTCTCAATTTCTTCAACCAGTTTTCCAAATTAAATATGTGGTCTTGTAAATATCGTGATACTATTTGGGGACTGTCGAGGATGCTTAGAAAAGCTGTATCATCTGCAAATGTCGTTGTGTGGACTCGGTCACTAGTTGGCATATCCGAAGTATACAATAAATATAAAATAAGTCCCAATATACTACCTTGGGGTACTCCAGCGGCAATAGACTGTGGTGAACTTAAAAAGTCTCCTTTCAGTATAAACTTTCGATTAGTTAAGTAACTTTCTAGCAAGTTATAGAAGTTTTTAGACAAATTTAGCTTTAACTTATATATTACGCCTTTATGCCATACTTTGTCGAACGCTTGAGACGCGTCTATGAAAAGGGCTGAACAATATTTTCTTTCCTCAAAGGTCTTTTTGACTACTTTTACTAATCTGTGTGTTTGTACGATTGTACTGTGTTGTTTTCTGAATCTAAATTGATGATTCGGAATACATCCCATATCGCTGAGAATTGGGTTTAAGTTAAAAATTAAAATAGCTTTGACATGTTTAATAAAAGGCTTATGGGTCTGTATGACTTTTGTGTGATCTTTTCCCAGCTTAGGAATCATAGTTATCAAAGAAATCTTCCAATCTGATGAAAAGTACTCAAGACGACAAATGGCGTTGAATATAAAGATAATTATTTTTAGTGCAATACTAGGAAGCTCAATTAGCATCTTATTGCTCGTTTTATTAAAACCAGGCGCTTTCTTGGTGTTTAAATCAGTTATTGCCCTTTCAATATCACGAAGCTCAAACCTCGACAGGTGGCATCTCAGCTATATCAGTCGAGTCATTTGGAATAAACAAGTTTTTTAAATGGCCAACAAATAGATTACCTTTTTCAGTATCATTTCTTGCCCAACCCCTACAAGAAGTTCGTAAGGGAGGTTTGCGTATGACTGGTCGTTTTAAGTTTCTACATGCACGCCATAATGAATAATCTGATTGTGAAGTTGTGTCAAGATCCGCCAGGTAATTTTCCAGGGATGCTATTCTTCGACATTCCAGCAGTTTTTTAAGCGTTTTCATGCACTCCTTTAGTCTATTTTTGAGCTGGGGAGATCTGTGTAACTGCCACTCTCTTCGGATTCTTTTTTTTTCAGGCAGGAGCCGTTCGACATCAACAGAATAAATTTGGTTGTAGTTTGTTGGTGGGTTGTTGTTGCATGTTGATCGGCCAGCTTGAGGTTTTTTTCAAATTGAGAAAGACACAGCTCTACGTCTTCTGGTGTTCTTAGCGGTAAATTCTCCGAACAATGTGAACTAATGTATTTTCTATAACTTAACCAATTTATGCGAGTGAATGTTGTCGGTGACATCATTTCTTGTTGATTCCATATAGAAAAAATAGTGGGTGAATGATCTGAAGATAAATAAACTTTAATCATTTCTCTTGAAATGCCCTTAATTACACCAAAATCAATAACATCAGGTATTTTTTGTCGATCAGTAGGCCAATAAGTTGGTTGTCCACTCGAAACAACTTTTATAGCCATTTTTGAAATTACGTCAAACAAAACGCGAACTTTTGGGGTAATTAGCCGTGATCCCTAAAACGTATGTTTGGCATTGTAGTCGCCAGCTGCTAAGAAACAAGGACCTAGAGATTTGTAACAATCGCTGTACTGGAACTCTGATATAGTAAATCTAGGAGGTGAATAAATCGATGAAATGACTAAGTTTTGATGAAATTCTTCAAAGCAGATGTTTGTTGCTTGAAGGTAGTTCAAAAAAAAAAAACGCACAATAAATGGTGTTTAATTCGGGCCTTTATCAATATTGCAGATCCACCACAAGCTCTACCACGGGGGTCCTTAGTATCATAAAATATATAGCCAAGGATTTTAAACAGGCTGTTTGTCGTTAAATGAGTTTCTTTAAAACAGCATGATATCAATTTGTTGGTTCTTAAGGAAGTACTCAATTTAATTTTTATGTTGGCGTAAGCCGTTTGCGTTCCAGAAGCATATTTTTAAACAGTTCATGGTTTTTTAAGTACTGACTGCAATATCATGGATTGCATTTTTAACATTTCTTGCATCATATTTCCCATGGAGTTCACAAAAATGTTTAAAGACTGCACTAATTCATCAATTGTACCTTCAAGGCGACTGAAGTTAGCGGATGGGATTTGTTCTTTATTTTCCGTGTTTAAATTGTTGTTGTTATTTGATGTTGGTGGTACATTAATAACTGGTGTACGATTTGTTTTTAAAACACCAGCATATGAAACGTGTTTTGCGTTGGGCTGGGCTAATTGAGGATAATTAGCATTTGGTGTGTATTGTGGAGGGTTTGGAAGGTTGTGTAACTTTTGAATTGAAGACGTCTTCACTATAGTATATACTGACAACCTCTGTAGTTTGCGTTGTGATTTCGACCACAATTACTGCATTTTTTGCATTTATGTCATCTTTAGTTTTATTGCACTGGGCTGTAACATGAAGCTCGCCACAGACAATGCAAACTGGGGGCAACTTACAATAAGCCCTAGTATGATCAAATTCTTGACAGTTTAAACACTGTAGAGGTCCTGATCGCTTATGTGGTTCCTCTATGGTAATTTTTCGGTGTAGCAGATATTTAATATTGTATATAGGGTGTGACTCATTTTTTTCAATCTCATATCACCAGGTTCCAATTCAACCCGAAATATTGGTTGGGGGACACTTTCACGATTTCTGATATTGGCTACGCTTTTTACCTTAAATCCATTTTTTTGTAGACAAGCTTTAATATCAGATAGATCGACGCAAGGGTCCATACCTTTTATGACTACCTGCAAACCTTTGCCACTTTTCAATTGGTAGGTGTTATGATTATAAAGCAACAAAAATATGTTAAAAGTGTAAAATATCATGAAAATTCTTCATTTTGTATATATTCATCAATAAATCAACCATTATCTGCATTGAATAATAAAACCGATAACTTTTTTTAATACCGGTCAATTTGACCGAGCGCGGTAAGAATAGGTATACAAGAAGTGTCGGTAGGTTTAGTGTTAAAGTAGTGTTTAGTAGTAAACATCATTTACTTAACCAACCAAACTCAGATAATAGCATAAGAGAAATTTTATTCCAATCATCTTTCGTCAGTTGGTTAGAACACACGGAATATGTGTTGGCTTATTCACTAATTGCGCAAAGTGGCTGTGCGCGGCAAATCCCTCATGAAAACATCTTTAATAGCTAAGATATATAACTTTGTTACCAAGTTGCAAATTCAGCAACGGTGGATGTCGAAGCAGATCGCTTACTTTTTTGGACCCTTTCGATCTCATTTTTTCCTCGAATTGAATTCAGGCAACCAATTTGTAATTTACGAGTACCTTACTTCCACTGAGTTTTGTGCATTATTCTTGACTGTTAACTGTCGGCCTTTTTTCTCCTCAAGGAGTCTCTATTAATTGCTAGCATTTGTCCAAGGCTTAGTTCCTCCATGTCATCTTTATTTAACAAGTTTCTCTCCTTCGTCCTAATTGTTATGCTAGCCAGTGCTGGACATTCACACACAATATGCCCTACCGTCTCAGTCTCTGCCAGGCACAGGCTTTTACTATGTTCATCTTTGCCAGATGGTTTAAAGTTTCCATGACCTGCTCTTTGAGCATCATTCAAGCCTGTCTGCGAGTGGAGGTCTCTCTCAACCTTTTCAGGTTTAATGAGTCTATCCACTTCCCAGTTTTACTTTGGATTCGAGTCTACACAAATTCACAGCAGTGTCCCTTTTTGATAGTTCGTCTGCTATGTCTATGTGTCCTTTAACCCACATCAACTAATTATTTAAACAAACAAATTTAAATTATTTGTTAAACAAACCGAGCCCAAAAATTAAGCTCAAAAAGCTTTATAGCGGTAGTTCATGTTTGTCTGAGAATAACTCTCTATTTTAAAACCTCTTACCAGGTTTAAAAAAGGGAGTAAAGTTACAACATTACGAAGGCAGAACTTCAGATAAACCAAAAGTGATATAATAATTTGACTGTTACCCTTGTGGCTCTTGTTATTTTGCAAGCTTTTCCTTTTAATTTAATTGATTTAGAGCGGGTTTTTAAGATGGAGATCAGAGATTTAGTCATGCTTAATCTTTGTTTTTAGTTTTTAAGATAATAATTAAGTATTTTTCTTTGCTATTTTAAGCGGCCTACGTCGCACATAGGGGTATTTTGCCAATCTTTACTTTTTTTAAACTTATATTGGCTCTAAAAATGTACTGAGTGCCCCTAGGTTAATGAAACTTTGCAGAAAAATCTGTTATGGTCATAGGCTGTCAAAGCTATAAAACAGGAAAAATCGGATCAAGGAGAAAAAAGTTCCCCTTGGAAGAACTAATTGTGGAACAAGATTAACGTGAGTACCTGCCTAGTTGGCCTAATCTCACGGTGGTCTTACCACCGAGTGAAACTTAGGCGTAGACTAGCGCCCCCATTGTGTAGTATAACAACACTTTACGATTGCCACCAATCGCTTTTTGTGTGTGATACAGTCACAATGAGTAGCAATTTATATAATATGGCAAGCCTTTCCAAGGCAAGCCTAGATCCACATTATAACCTCTTGCTTAGGGGTTTGGAGACTATCCAAACTCCGTCTGTTGAGAGTGCAACAGCACACTTGATCGACCGTGCACCATACCTACATAAATCGATCTTAAACCACAGCCACCACGTGTACCCCCGAAGGGGACCTCACCAATAACCGGTCACAGAGAGGATAGCCTCTCTGTGGGGCCACCGATTCCCGTGGTACCAGTCCTTTGGGCACTGGTCGGGCCTCGAAGAGGACCCGCAATTTTTATCGCAGACCTTTTCTTCCAGATTTAGGCTCTAGGAACCCTAGCGTCTGGTGCCCCTATTTTCCCCGAGTGAACCGCGTCAAAGCATTTGCCATTCCTGCAGTGACAATTGGAACCCCCGGGGGTATTGGAAGAATTTTTATTTTTTTTGCCAATTTCCTAAAAATATTAATTTTTAAGCTTTCCAACGCCTAACCAACCCCGCCTCCCAAGAATGTTATTAAAAAAATATTTTTGTAATTTGTTACTTAATAGTATTTTATTTATCGGAAAATAATTAATTTATTCATAGTAATAACTTATTTATGATTGTAACTATAAATTTAATTTAAAATTATAACAATAATTTATTTAAAACAACTTTTCCTTTGCACTATGATGATGATGAGTGCCATGGTTCTTCTTCGTCTGATTCTTCAAAGACCTCTTCCGAATCTGAATACTTTTCAGCATTAATTACAGGTGGAAGCATAAAAGAAATTGCTGCTTTCGTAAAAGGTAATGACCTTTTTTTGGAGTGGGTCTAGTAAAGATTGGGTCAGAACTTAGCAAAAGCCTATGAATAATATCTATGTTACACTGAACCCTTGAAAACTCTCTAGCAAAATTCTGTCTGTAAAGCCGGAAATGTTTGTTTCGTGCCTCAGCTGCTTCTTCTGTTAACAGTCCAATAGGCAACAATGCCTCATTCAGAACAGTTGTATTCAAATCTTTTGCATTGTAGGTGTCATAGGATGCCACTCATATAGAGTAAAGTAAAGTTTTACAGTATCTAAGCAATAATCGGCAAACTCGTGCATTTGGATTTTGTGACCACTTTATATTACTTCAATAATAACCTTGATTCGGTATATGAAATCAAACTCAATTCCAGTTATTTCTGCAGCTAATTCAGGATTGGAAAAAAACTTCTGCTAGTGTTACCATCGTTGGTGTTTCCAAATCCAGCTTTACACCCACTATTAGACCTAATTCACTTTTAAATTTTTCTTGGATATTTTTTTTCCTCGCGTTAACAATGGCTTTGTCCGCATCAGATTTTATTTGCCATTTTTTCACTGTCAGTTTATATGACAGGTGTAATATTCTCTCAAATAGACGAATTCTGGCGTGTAAAGTAGATATTCCGAAAGAAAGGGCATCTAAGTCTATATCTCTTTTGATATTTAAATTGTTTTTTGTACAGGTAATAACAGTGTTAGATGTAATGATTTAAATAAAAAACATCTAACTTCAGTTATTAAAAACCAAAACATTTTATGAATATACAATGGCTTCTTACTCGTATTTACCTAACCAAGATAAGAAAAAACATAAAAAGGTAAAATTTTCAAAAAATCGCAAAAAATGGCGCAAAAACGAGCAACTTTTTTTTTACAGTATAAAAGTAGAGATCGTAAATTTTGTAGTGATATATAATATTTTTAGGATCGCGATGGAGATCACTCTTAAAAAGCTTTTCACTTTTTTTTACAAAAAATTTTACAAAAAAAAACATTTTTTTTTTAATTTTGAACGAAATTTTTTATCATTAAAAATTACAAAAAAAATTTCTAAAAATTAACATAAGTAGCTACTAATAAACCCTTTCACAGAAATGTAAAAACAATTCGACCAGCTTAAATTGAACTCTCGATTATAAATATCTGAAATTAGTGAATTCTCATGAAATTCAAGCCTTTGACAGAACTTCTGCAGCGAAGTTTGGGTATAACAACATAAGGAAATAATATTTGATTCCCCATAAATAAATCTCTTCGAAAACAGATTATATGATTTAAAATTACGTCCCAAACAAAGTCGCAAAACACTACGTAGGCGATATTGTGAACCAAACTGGAAACCCATATAGTAAAACTGACCTTATACTCACTTTGTAAAGACAAACTTAAGCACTTACTACGGGGAACAACGTGTTGAAACAAAATACTTTGTTTAAATTAAAATTAAAAAGTAACCTTATATTGCCTTGAAAAATATGTATATAATATAATTAATTTTTTCTTTTAGTCTTAATAAAAATCTAAAACTAAAAACATCATTTTACAATAGGTTATGGGCCTTTGGTGTTTTTTTTGTTAAAGGTTGTAAGGAATAGGCATAAAGAAAATAAATAAAGGATTATTAAGATTCAATAAAAGGAATAAAGTCAAGGAAAGCAGAATGAGCGATAACAGATTGTACGGAATAGGGAAGCTCACTCAAAACAATTACTACAATTGGAAGTTTAAAATGAAGATGTATTTAATAAAGGAAGATCTTTGGCTTGTTATTGAAGGAAGGAAGAAAAAGAAAAATATGGAAGCTTTTGCAGTATTGAATTTATGTGTTGAAGATTCTCAACTTATCCATATTCGCAACGAAACCTTAGCCAGAGACGATTGGAATAAGCTTCAAAATCAGCATGAACGAGTCACACTAAGTTCAAAGTACATCTGATGCGAAAAATATACAGCATAAGGTTAAGTGAAGGTGAGAACATGGAAATATACAGAAATTTAATGATGGAATTATTTGATAAATTACGGGCTATTGGAAACCAAAATTTTTCGGAGGATTGGCAAGTTTCTATGATTCTCAGCAGTTTGCCAGAAAGCTACGATAATTTAATTACAGCCCTAGAGGTAAGACCAGACACAGATCTAACAATGGAAACTGTAAAAGGAAAGTTGTTGGAAGAATATTTTAAAAAACTATCCCGTGACGATACATCGAATGTTACTGCATTGAAGTCAAAATTTGATAAGAAATTTGAAGGTAAATCCTGTTATTTTGGCAATAAACCTGGTCACTTAAAGAAAAATTGTCATAAGTACCAAAAATGGAGCAGGAATAGTAAAAAAATCTGTGAATATGTATTATTGAGGAAACTGAAGATAGAGAAGAGCAATTCGTTTTATTAACTAGTTTGTCAGAAGATAATTAAGCTCAATGGATAATAGACTCGGGTGTGAGTTGCCATATTGTCCATAAAAAGGAATTATTTAGCGAAATTGATTACAGTGATAATTCTCAATCTATTTGCGTTGCTAATGGAAACAGTTCAAAGGCTAGAGGTAAAGGCGTATGCAAGATCAAGATCGGTGATGTATCTTTAATTATTGGTGATGTATACCATGTGCCAGATTTTAATTCTAATGGAAAATTCTGTTAGGAAAATTACAGAAAAAAGTTATGCCGTTAGTTTTTAAAAAAATGTATGTCTTTTAGAGAAAAATTTTAAACTTGTTTGTAAAGCATATATAAAAAATAGCTCGTACAATCTTAATGCAACTTTTGAAAACTCTCTTTCGGTTCATAATTGTAATAAAGTTTGTAGACACTAATGGCATCGAGTCCTCGGTCATCATAATGAGGAATCTATAAGAAAATTGTTTAGAGAGGAACTAGCAACAGGCATAAAAATAAGTAATTGAAGAAACCTAGCAGAGATATGTGAAATTTGCTTACAAGGAAAATTGGCAAGAAACCCTTTTCCGAAACAAAGTTATTCAAGATCAGAAAGTTGTTTTGATCTTATTCATTCTGATGTTTGCGGTGCTATATCTCTTCCACCTTGACGTTTATAGACGACTATAGTAGATATTGCTCAATTTATCTTTTGAAGACAAAAGGGATGTCCATAGCAAACTAATTGAATTTTGGAATTAAATCAAAAATCAAATTGGTCATTATCCGAAAGTTTTAAGATCTGACAGAGGAGGAGAATACATAGGTGAACGTGTGAAGAAATTCTTAACAGAATGTGGACATGAAATCCAATATTGTGTTCCATATAGTCCACAACAAAACGGAGTTGCGGAGCGAAAAAATCGAATATTAATGGAAATGGTAAAATGTTTGTTAATTGATTCAAAGTTAAATAAAAATTTTTGGGGTGAAGCATTAATGACGGCTAATCACATTCAACGCCGTATGAGATGAGATATGGCAAGAAACCATCGTTAAAATATTTTTAGATATTTGGATCTTTATGCTATGTTCACGTACCCAAAGAGAAAAGAAAGAAGCTTGATTTGAAGTCAGTTCGCAAAGTCTTTATAGGATACGATTGCAATTCAAAAGTATATAAAATTTATGATCCAGTTACGAAAAAGGTATAAATTTCTCGTGACGTTGGTTTCATTAATGCAAATAATACAAATAATGATTTAAGAGGTGATGTTGCACGTGATAAGCTTGAAAATGATAAGCAACCTTTAATTAACGATAATGAAATTTTAAGTGAAAACGGAAATTTGGATGAGAGTAACAATTTTAAAGAAAATAACGACGTTTCAGAAAGTTCCATATTTGTAGACAGTTTTGGATCTGATGATCCAAATTGAATTGTCTGGCTGTGGCGAAACATTTGAAGATGCGGTTCAAAGTCCAGATCCAGTTCGACGCATGTCTAGAAGAGTCAATAAAGGCCTACCTCCGAGTCGGTATCAGCATATCAATTCTGCAGTTTTAAATTCAGATCCGTGTAATTTCAATGAAGCTATTTCAGTTAAGGAGGAGAAATCTCAGTGAATAGAAGCTATGCAGGAGGAGTCTTAATTAAAATCTAAAACCAAAAACATCATTTTACAATACAACGTATTATGGACACTTTTCTGACGGGTTTCTCAAACAAATAGCCTCAGATTTACAAGGGTTAATTTTAATCCTTAAAAAATCCTTATAAAACTTATTAATAGGCACAAGGTGTGCGGATACGCATTCCATGGCCAATTCAGAATTGGTGTGGTGTGCGTATATCAAAAAGTCATCAGCATATAAAATGCTGCTTGAACCATTAAAATAATGCGGAAAATCGTACACCAAAATACTATAAAGAAGTAGAGCTAAAATTGAACCCTGAGGTACTCCACTAAAAATCTGTCGCTGATGTTAACAGATCTTATTCAACTGCACAAAAAAAAATCTATCCTTAAAAAAAGCTTAAAAATAGTTTAATTATAAAAGGATCGAATCCTATACGCATTAGTTTTAGAATTATTCCGTTCTGATATGCCCTGTCAAAAGCCTTTTCTATGTCTAGAGACACAACTACTGTGCAACGTTGATTTCTAAGTTTAAGTATAACTTCCTCATGAAACTTTAATAATGCAGGACGAATGACCCTTTTTAAATCCGAATTGATTCAAAACTGACATTCAAGTCCATTTTAGATCTTATTACTCTTTCGAATAACTTGCCTAAATTTGACAGCATTGATATAGGCCTCGAGTTATTTATATCGAAATTATTTGATTTTTTCTGAAGCGGATACATTTTTGCAATTTTCCAGGATTTCGGAAAGTAACCAATATTAATACAGTTATTAAAAATTATTGTTAAATAAGCTAATGCAACTGACAAAAGTTTCTTAAAAACGAAATTTGAAATGTTATCTAAACATGCATATTTTTTGCATTAAGAGTTTTGATTATTGAAAGAATCTCCAAAGCGTTAGTAAAGTGAGACGTATCCGGGTTATCTAGTGATCTAAACTCTTGATCAAAAGAAGAAATATTAGTAGAACTCTGATTAAAAAAAGAAATTATCTGAAGATTAACGTCAGGAACCTGGGGGATATATATCCTCGAAAATGTTCACTGAAGTGCTGCAATCCTTGCCTTGTCGCAATCACCTGTGTAAGTTGTATTGTTCACGATAAGTTTCGGAAATTGTTCCTTCCTTTTATTGCCCAAAATACTATTAATTTGTCTATAAACGTTTGGGCACGGTTTAATGTTACATATCCTTTTATTAAACGCATTCACCTGACTTATTTCCATTCTTTCCTTAATCAAAATTTTTAGAAGACTTAATTGAGCTGATGAAAAATTTTCTTTAGCTTTCTTTGCCAGGAATTTTTGAATTTAAAGAGTTTTTTAATATCGTCAGGCACGAAAAATTTCCTATTACCAAATTCAATATATTCAGTATGATCACACAGTGCAACACGGAAAAAAAATAACCATATACGGAAACCACTACGTGATAAAAGACCAAAAAAAAGACCCCTGTCTCCCAGTTTTGCCCAAAGTCCTCCAGGTTTTTTATATGGGCCCTCAAAGATGTGGGGCCTCGATGTCATTTTTGCAAAAAAAATGATCATTTACTCAAGCTCATATTTTGCAAACCGTTTGGAATTTTGATATACTCTCAAAAAAAAATCAAAAAAAACTTTATCTTCAGGGTCAAAATCGCAAAAAACTTTAAAAAATTCAATTTTTTTTTACCTTTTTTCCTCTGTTCAGGTCCATCTCTTGTTGAATTGTAAGCGAAGGTCTAATACAGGTGACATTCTGGTCTCTTGAATAAATTCTACATCAACCCGGTTATCTGTAAGCACTTTATTCAACTCTATTCTCCTACTGATCCCCAGAAGAGACCTAACGTTAAAAGTCATTATACTTAATATATTACGGGCCATAATGCGCTAGAACTTCTTGGAGAAGTTTACTGTATTCAAGTTTCGCAACATCTTTTGGTAACAATCTGTAATTTTGAAGAAACTTTGAAATCTTTGATTCTAAAGACTCTTCTCCAAAGTATTCAGCTATTTCAAGAAATTTTCAATAATTGCCGGTCTTCGACTTTGAGCAACCGGAGTTACTCCTCATAAAAATTGCTGGCATATGATCTGCCCTGAATAACTTTGCTTTGTATAGCAACAGCCTTAATGTCTTCAGCCCGATCAGATTTCTTTAATATAGCTGATTCTAAACGAGTTTTCCTATCATTCTTATATTTCTTAAAAAAAGGACAACCTTTAAAATTTACAGTATGACCAATATTTTTGCAATTAACACAAACTAGAATAGAGCCGTTGTCTTTTGTAATCAAGCACTGTCCTGGGGGGTGATCTGAGTCACATTTAACACAGCAAAATTTCCTATTGCAGTTACGGGCAGTATGGCCCCACTTTTGACAACGGTAGCACTGAATTTCTTTAGCCCTTAATTTTGGAGATTCCCAGGAAACAGATTGGTTAAACAAATACCTTACACGTATTAAATCATCTTTTTTTACCTGTAAGTAATGTTACTATAAAAAGACCAGTATCGTAACTTCCCTTCACCGACGAAGGAGTTCTTAATTTGGTAACCTTGTCTACTAATCCACGAATTAAAGCATCTAAGGTTTCCTTAATGTCGTTTAAGTCAGTCATAAAATACAGGCCTCTTAGAACCACAGATATTTGTCTTAATTGAGGTGGTGTAAACGAATGCGATTCTATACCCTGATATCTAAGCAACTCCATCATTTCGAGGTGAGCGGGTAAATCTTCGAAAAAAAGTTTGCTCCTATTTCTACTTTTATTTATTATTTTAAAAGAAACATTCTTTTCTTTAAGCTGGTCTACAAGCCCTTTTACATTTACATTGTAAAGCATAATAGGAGAACAAAAAGATTTTCTTTCACTCTTACCTGCATTTGGTAATTTATCTGACCCGATTGTTCCACGGTTTGAGTGTTGAGAGTTTGCTGCAAATCTGTTGTTGTTGATTCCGATTGTCCCAAAAGTAGAAACATCTGGTTGATTTAAACTTCAATCAGATACTCTCTGTCTTTTAACACCGTTCCTTACAAGTTGGAAATCGTCAGGATTAATGGCCTCGTCTGCTGATCCTAGTAACTGTTCATCTTCGTAATCAACCATATAAAATATAAAATAAAAGAATGTAAACTATTTGAATCATTGGATGGTTTGATGTTAGGTAATACAACTTCAGTATTACTGATCTGTTGAAGATCAACCGAAATTACACTTTTTAAACTTTCCTTGCTACCGCGTGTTGTTTGCCTTGAATTAATTAATGGCAAATTGTCCAAATTTCCAGCTGACCGATTTTTAATATCAGAGGACCTTGCTTTGTCAGATGGTATTTTTTCAGGATTACCTGGATTGTTCATGCGCTGAATATAGTTTCGAACGTTCCTAGGTATTTCCATCGCTAAGTGCGACCTTGAATAATCTTCTTTACTGAGCAAAATAATTTACCCAAAATGTCGTTGGAAACAGCGTAAAGAAAAAGTTTTCTTTTATCAGTGAAAAATTTTTTAATATTTGATTTTTGTAGTAAAGCTTTTTTTATAAAACAAAAGTTATTTTTTCATACGTCTCTACTCGACAAAGTTCAAAAACCGAATCCTAAGGATGGTGAAGAAAAATAAAATTTTTACAAAATAAAATTTCATAAATCATTTCCAGCAAACTATCTTGTTTTAAAGGGAACTGATGTTTTTATTGAGGGGAATTCCTGTCAGAGTAGTGATGACGTATAAATTTGATGAGATCCTGACGTGTAACCATGTCCATGTGTATTTAATAATTGCAACTGTTTTCTTTATTGAGTTTGGAAAAAAAGAATTCCCGGGAAAAGCTATAAACAATTTCCCGGGCCAATTTTTGCTAATTTCCCGTGAAACGTGAAATTTAAAATCAGGACTACTTTAAAGAAAATTCAGTGGTTTTTAATTTTAAACAAGCATTTTTTTTGCTATCACACATTTTAAATTTATTGTGCTGAATAAAAACAAGCATTTTTAAAATTGTAATATTTTTAGAAACTTACAAATATGTTATAGATCATGCAGGACAAATTGTATTTGGAAAAAGTCTTCTAAAAACAGCCTGTCTCGAGAAATATAAGAAACAAGAATAAGGTCGCGTTAAATTCATGATGTAAAAAACAAGGTAAGTATGGTTGAAACGATTCAATCGTTTCTTAAATCGAAGAACGCAATCAAAAGAAGTGTGATAGATTTCAATTGCGCAGAGTTGTGGGTTCAAGAATATGTTCAGATTTCAGAAAATTTAGTTGCGGTACTAAACAAATCATATACTGTTTAAAAATTTGTTTCTGGAACGCAAACGGCTTACGCCAACATAAAAATGAACTCGAATACTTCCTCAAGAACCATCAAATTAATGTCATGCTGATTATTGAGACACACTTAACAACAAATAGCTTTTTTAAAATCAATATACTATATACTATATTTTATATTTTATATGATACTAAGGACCACCGTGGAAGAACATGTGGCAATACTTATTAAGGCCCTAATCAACAAACATTATTTTTGTGAGGATTACCTTCAAGCAACAAATATCTGCCTAAAGAATTTCATCAAAACTTAGTTATTTCTTCGATTTATTCACCTCCTAGGTTTCAAATATCAGAGAGTCAATATAGCGACTTTGTGCAAATCACTAGATCCTTGTTTCATAGCATCAGGCGACTACAATGCTAAACATACGTTTTGGGAATCACCCCTAATAACTCCAAAAGGTCGTGTTTTGTTTAACACAATTTCAAAAATGCGTCTGAATGTGATATTGAGTACCTATTGGCCTACTGATCGACAAAAAATACCTGATGTTATTGATTTTGGCGTGATTAAGGGTATTCCGACAGAAATGATTAAAGTTGAAGCGTCACTTGAATTATCCTCAGATCATTCAGCCACTATCGTCTATATATGGGACAAACAAAACATCATATCACCAACGACTAGCACAAGCATTAATTGGTTGAAATATAGAAAGTATCTTAGTACTCATTGTTCGGAAAACATCCCGCTAAGAACACCTGAAGACGTAGAGCGGAGTCTTATTGATTTTGACCAAAACCTCAAACCTCAGCTGCCCAACATTCAACAATAACCCGACAACTAGCTAGATACAATTAAATTTATTCTGCAGATATCGAACGGCTCTTGGCTGAAAAAAGAAAAATTAGTAGAGAATGGCAATCACAGAGACCTCCTCAACTCAAAAGCAAATTTAAAGTATGCACGAACCGGCTAAGAGAGATGCTTGAATCTCGAAGAGTAGCATCCCTGAAAAACTATTTAAAACGCCAGTCTTACGTAAGCCTCCATTGCGAACTACATCTGGAGGCTGGGCAAGGAGTGATACCGAAAAAGGCAAGTTATTTGCTGGACAAGGGTTTTTACCCCAAATATATCGACTGATATACTTGAGTTGCCGATTGTCGAGGCCAGAGGTGTAGTACCGCTAAGATTTGAATTCGGTGATATTGAAAAGGCAATAACGCATTTAAACACTAAAAAAGCCCCTGGCGTTGATAAAACCAGTAACAATATGTTATTTGAGTTGCCCCGTATAGCTCGAAAAATCATTCTTTTTATTTTTAATGCCATTTTGCGACTTGAGTACTTTCCCATAGAGTGGAAGGTGTCCTTGATTACCATGATTCCTAAACCAGGAAAAGACCACACAAAAATTGAATCACACAGACCTATAAGCATTTTATCTAATATGTCAAAGCTGTTTGAGAGGACGTTAATAACTGAGCTGAACCCTATTCTAAGCGACAAAGGATGTATTCCAAACCATCAATTCGGCTTCAGGAAAAAACATCGTACAATCGAACAAACTCACAGGTTAGTCAATGTTGTTAAGAAGACATTTGAAGAGAGAAAATACTGCTCTGCGCTTTTTATCGACGTTTCGCAAGCGTTCGATAAGGTATGGCATGAAGGCCTAATATGTATATAAGATAAAACTGAAATTGCCCGTAAGCCTACATATATAAGCTGCTAGTTAGTTATTTAACCGAACGAAAATTTATTGTGAAATAAGGAGATTTTTTGAGCTCACCCCAGCCAATCGAAGCCGGAGTTCCTCAATATAGTATATTGAGGCCCTTTTTATACTTATTGTATACTTCAGACATGCCAACTAGTAACCGAGTTCACACATCGACATTTGCTACCGACACAGTTTTTTTAAGCATTCACGAAAGACCCGAAGTAGCATCACGATATTTACAAGACCACATATTCAGTTTAGAAAAATGGTTGAAGATACAATAAATAACAATTGCGAAAAATAAGACTTGAAAAGTCTCAATATGATGACCTCTTCTCTTACCACCCAGCCATTTCTTAAAATTTTGGAAACTTTAAATAGTTTCAATGTGCTAAATCTAGATGGGATAGCAGTGAGGTCGTTTTGGCTTTAAATTACAATTGAATCTGTCCAAGTGCTCTGAGTATTATTCTCATAATTCTTAGGCAATCGTTTTACACTTTTCATGGTAATCGATGTAAATGACACGCCGTATATTCAACAAAATTGTGATTCATTGCATTGATTTTAATGAATATTTCTGGAGTGACGATGTGTTTTGTTTGACCTCTACGTTAGTCGTTATGGGAAATAGGATATATATTTATCGGGATATCGAAGCGGACCACTAACACCCTGGGTCCTAAATTGTTTTACGGCAGCCGATTGGTAATCTTTATTTTTTTCGTTGAGTCTCGTGCTAACACTAGCTCTTACTCTCGACTGTATTGATAGGTAGCTGTCAACCTTCAGCCT
Source organism: Phasia obesa (assembly GCA_949628195.1). Lineage (NCBI taxonomy): Eukaryota > Metazoa > Arthropoda > Insecta > Diptera > Tachinidae > Phasia > Phasia obesa. The sequence goes on from OX451215.1 coordinate 162,149,870, forward strand.
CATCACGGGGGCTGATGCAATTGATAGCATTTGCCTAAGGCTTAGATCTGCTATGGCATTCATATTTATCATATGTCTGCCCGTAATACTTACCCTTATGTTAGCCTGTGCTGGACATTTGTACAATATGTGCGCTTACGTCTCTGCCTTTTCCGGGTCAATTTAGCAAGTATCAACTTCTTTGATTTTCAACTTTTCCAGATGAACTATCACAGATACAGTTATTCAGCTTCTATCTCTTGCTGCCAATAACAACCTGTCCTTCAGAAACTTACACTTCACCTTTTACGAGGCTATCGGATATTAACGGTCTTAATTGATTTTGACAAAAATTTGGACTATAAAATTCCCAGTAATGCAGAATAGCTCTCCACCCACACGGAGCGCCATAGGTAAGTCAATAAAAAACAAAAAAAAAAACTAGAGGTCGACAACAGAGTTTGCTGCAATTAACATAGCTTGCCTCCAAGCACATACAAGATCTAATTAGCAGTCTATTACCGGCCACCACCATGAGGAGGTAATAATCAGTAATTCGACAGTAAAAAGATAAAAGGAAATATGCAAAAATAATTCCTATTCCTAAAGGATGATTACCAATGATTACCGGAAAATTGATATATTGCCACATTTGTCAAAAGTATTTGAAAAATTGCTACATCAACAGATATATAATTTTATTAACGATAATGGTCTTCTCACTGATAAACAATCTGGTTTCCGCCCAAAACACAGTTGTACAACTGCTTTAATATATGTATCAGAGGATATAAGAAGAAATGTTGAGAGTGGAAGTATAACATTTTTGATACTTCTTGATCATTCCAAAGCGTTTAATATGGTGAACCACAACATTCTGTGTATGAAGTTAAAAGAATTGTTTAATTTTTCCCAAACTTCAATCCGTCTCTTACCCTCATACCTAGCGGATCGTCAGCAAACAGTATTTGTTAAAAATCAGTATTCACGTCCCCTACGTGTATCCAAGGGAGTGCCACAAGGCTCCATTCGTGGTCCACTGCTTTTTACAATTTACATAAATGAGTTAGTTAATCAGCTATTATTTAGTAAAGTACGCATGTATGCGGATGATGTTCAAATTTATAGAAGTACAAGTATAATGAATATTAATGATTGTGTCCACAAACAAAATGAAGACTTGAAGAGTATACATACCTGGGAAACAGCAAATGGTCTTTGCCTTAATCCTGCCAAATCTAAATGCTTGGTGATAACTCCAAAACCAATAAGACTTTCTATGGAACCTCAAATAAACCTAAATGGAGAAAAACTGGAAATCGTAAGATCGACAAAAATCCTTGGAATTATTTTCAACTCGACTTTGACATGGTCTGATCATATAAACTATGCCTCAGGAAAAACATATGCTATGTTACGAAACCTATAGAAAATGCAATACTTTACACCATACAGAATACGTCTTCTGCTCGCCAAGTCATATCTAATTCCAACATTATTATTTTAATGCGAAATTTTTACGTCCTGTGATGCCAATAGTCACCGAAAATTTTATACGGCATATAATGCAATAGTGAGATGTGCTTACGGATTATCGAGATACGATCGAATATCAACTCTTGGGAAAGTACTTTATGGTGTATCATTTGATAACCTGCTAAAAATGCGATATCTTCTACTTTTACACAAAATAATATACACAGGAGAACCTAACCATCTTTTTGAAATAATTTCGTTTACACGTTCCCGTAGATCTAACGATCTGATTCAGCTACGACATCGGCGTCTGGTATCTGAGTGGCAGTTCTTTATTCATTCTATTCGTCTTTGGAATTCATTTCAAAAGGGCCCTTTTAAATTATTTTGCTGATTAATAATTGTAATGTGCTTATATTTTAAGTTATTATATGATTTTTATATTTTATTATGTTTTATGTTTTAATACCTACCATATGTAAACAAATTACTTGTCCTGCACTGTAACTATAAGATTAATAGTCTTGTTGTGCAGGATTGCAAAATAAATAAATTAAATTGAAATTGAAAATTAGATTTTATACTGATAACAACTAAAGAGCCTGCATTGACAGTTATCTGTTAGGAAAAAAAGAACATCTTTACATATAATAAAACTGTAACAGGACCGTTTCTGCACATGATATATTTTTTGAAAATTTTGTTGCTGGTGCAAAACTTAATCAGTATATAATACAAAATAAAAAGTTTTGGAATTTTTGTCTACCTGTCCGTCTGTGTTCTCATCAAATAGTGGAAAACTAGTGGAAAAATTTTAATAAAATTTTGTGTAAAGGTACCTTAGTACCTTGGTTCCAATATAGGATACTTTTTCCCCGTAAAATATTTAATTGCCAAGAGAAAATAGAGATAAAATAGTGAAAGTACGTAATTTGACCGATTTAATTGTACTGAAAACTTGGCAACACCTTTTATTTTTGTAAACGGAAACTCCTATACACTATTTACAGAACTCTAAAATAATTTTATATAAATTTTAGAATTTTATATGTATAAAGCCTATGTTACAACATCTTTTATAATTACCCAGGGATGGGTACTCTATATAGAGTTAATACAGAAACCATATCTGTAGCATTATAAAAGTAAGAGTCTTAAAATTTGGTGTGGATTTCTTTTAAAGCAAAATCGAACAAAATATTGTTGGAACGCTGACGACGCTTCGTGGCGGGCTCTGCTAGTGTTTTTTGGTCATTACTTGGTGATGAAAATGTTGTTGCTTTAAGTGACTCTTTAAAATTCAGAATGAAAATAATTTAAGAAAATTGTAATTAAAAGTTATTATACAATTTTTTATTTCAACTTAATTATTGCACAATATATTCGTCATTATCTTACATTTTAATATAATTTTTACGCACTTCGTTGATCCATATTTTGCAACAAAGTTAAAAATGAAAAGGCTGTAGAGATCATCTATAATTAAAAAAAAAAATCTTGTGAATTTGCGCTCACCTTGCATTTCTTACACTTACGCTTTTAAAGAGTTCGGTATTTAAGGTTAGAATTTTACCAGCTGTCAACTTAAATGGTGTTAGCGAATTAAGCAAAACTAAAAGAAAATCATATTTCATTTCATGCATATGCAAATACCAAGGACTTCTTAAAATGGCCTCGTCGCAGCGCTGACTATTTACGTAAACTGTTTCACCAAAATAACAAATAATCAACAATTCCCAGGTGGCCAAAAACAAATATTGACACAATGACATGGTTTTAAGAAACGATGAGTTTGCAGTAGTCGACTGTAAATATTAAAGCAATAAAACAATCAATTTTAACGAGTTGTTTTTTTTTGTGATAAAGATTTTCTGCTTACCTTCACCGATACGAATGCCACCAAACACATTAGAGATATCACCTGTCCCGTTTTCAGAAACCATATTGGACTGTAGAAATCTTCCATTTTATTTAAACATTTCAGAATGTAACGATGATGGTCAACACATTTCTTAATTGCATTACGAAAATGAAGGCGAAAATCTTGACTTTTTGCGTTTCTTTTACGTCGAACTAGAGAACCTATTTTACATCTGATTTCCTTGGAACAGTAGTATTCATTTATTTCGGCTGCCGCAAATTCCTGTTGTTTATAGAGTATTCTAGGGTAAACGAAGAAATTTAATAGTGTTTCGTATTAACTTATAGTTATTTTAATCTCTACATACAGTCTGTCAAGGAATTGTTTTCACATAGCGAAAAAAGTTTCGGGTTTGTCTTTTAAAATAGAAAATGTTGTTTCCTTTTTTATTTTTATTAATTTTTTTTACTAAATTAATTTTATCTATAGGCTAACTTCGAAATAAAATCAAAAAAGAAAACCTATAAAAAATAAGGATAAAAAACAGAAAAACTTTCGGAATTTTATTGTCAAGAAAGAAATGCGCTAGCTATGGAATTGTAAGACAGTCAGTGATATGTATGGCAACCATTGGCATCAGTCACGGTTTGCAGACACCCTTTGATCGAATAAACTAATTTTTGCAGACATTCTGTTAGAATTTTACTCCATTCCTCCAAAATTACATCTTGGCTTTTGGAACGTCTCTTAACAACGTTTTTTTCAGATAAGCTTACAAATTTTCAACTGGATAAATAAGTCAGGACTCTGAGCAGGAGTATACAGTACTTTTAGTCATTATCCGGCTAAAACTTGAAATTCGCCTTTCTATCAGTATAAATTGATCCTGGAAATTAGAAGAACATTTAATATATTCAGCTACTGATTCGCAACCATTGTGTACACAATATAACAAATTACTCCAACTCCCTTACTAGATATGGACCTACAAAACAATTCCAGAAAGTTTTCCAAAATTTACTAATGGAAGTATGTTAAGACTTCCTAATGCTTTTAGGAATTTTCCCCATACTCTATTGGGCCCACCGTTATAAAAGTGCAACATTTTGATATCTTCATAAAATATAACGACATCCCAGTAGTCGACAGGGGTGGAAATATGCGTTACAGCAAGGAACAATCGCCTTTCTTGGTGTTGCATTGTAAGCAATGGTTTCTTTCGAGCTACTTTTGAGGAATATCCGTTCTACTGAAAGACTTGCCTTACCATTTCGTGGGAGACTGTCACGCTACATTCTTCTCTTAGTTCACTTGAAAGTGTTCTTGTGGATACCAAAGGGTTTTCGGTTACCTTCTTTCTTAAAACACGTTCTGTACTCTCCAAAATCTAGCGAGGGTGACCAGTCGAAAGCTTTAACGTAAGACTATTTTAATTTTTATTAAGATTTCAAATATTGGAAATAGCCTTGTTATTAAACACATTTTAGACAATTATTTGTCTAATCCGATCAGTCTATGTTATTTTACCAGGCATTTAAAATTCGGTTGGTAACACGTTTTTTTAGGAAATCTAAATCGACTTTCGAAAAAAATATGGTTGACCAATAAAAATTAACAGTAATATAAAAATAACAACAAAAGCGAAAATTGTAAAAACATTTTCTTGACAAATCAATTTTGGTGTTTCTTTGGTTTTTCTTTCTTTTCTTAATTATAATTTTGGCTTTTTTCCATTTTTTTGTTGTTGTTTGTTAGTTATTATGTAGATAAAATGAAATTAATAAAAACAAATATATAATTTAAAAATTAAAATGACTTTATGCCTTTATTATAAAGCTAAAAATAAATCATTTTTCATTATGTCAAAACATTTTCTTAACAGACTGTATGTACATATAACTGTAATAGGACCCTGTCTGTACATGAAATATTTTTGAAAATTTGTAATACAAAACACTATTTTTTGGATACTTTGTCTGTCTGTCTGTCTGTGCTCGGATCACTTAAAAACTACTGGATGAATTTTGAATTTAGAAGAAATAAAAATTGAAAGTAAAGTATTTTGCCAATTTAAAAAAAGAATTCAAATAACAAGAACAAATTAATAAGGACAAGACTAACTAAAATAATGCTATTAACACCAACTGTGAACTCGGACTACGTCAAATCAAAAGAATAAATATATCAATTTAAAAAAAAATATAAAAATGCAGCCTCTGACTTTTCTTATTACATCGCTATGTTTCCAATTCCTCAATTGATTTTTACTCTTATTATTTTCAACTACAATTATAATATAAATGACATAAAAAAATTAAATAATAAAACTAAAGAATAATTTAGAATTAATTCCCTATTTAAAATAAAATATATTTTTCTAATCTTCTAAGGAGTACTGGAAACCAAAAACTTTTGTTTCGGCATTTTTGGTAATTTAAGCGAACTTTTCAATTGAGATTTTAGCTACACTCGTACAAAATATAAGAAATTAAGAGTGCTATATCTTATTCGAACATGCCGAATCTTATTTACACTACTTCCACATCTTAAAAAGTTAGGAGGCTATATTCGGCCATGCCGAATCTTATATACCCTTCACCATAGCAATGTTAAATACTTCCTTACTCACCTTCCCAAATTCACAAAAATATAGAATCTGTTTTTACTTTTATGACTTACAACTTTATTAATACAAATATAGGGTGACTACAGTAGAGATACTTTCTTCAATAGCCTTGTCAATCTAATCAAAAATAATCAAGAAATCTAATCAATTATTTTTTGGATTAGTTTTGATTAAATTTGATTAGAAATACTAATCGTCACTAATTGTGATTACATATTTAATTATTTCTAATCTAATCAATTAGTAATCGTCTAAAATGGCTAACTAATCATAATTAAGCAATTTTTCAGCACAAGTAAAATTTCTAATCCAATTGCTAATCATTAGGATTTCTAATCATTATTCCCAAGCTATGTATAAAAATATAGTTTTTTTTTTAAATTTTATCGAAAATTTTTTGTAAAAATTTTATCGAAAATTTTTTGTATAAATTTTATCGAAAATTTTTTGTAAAACTTTTATCGAAAATATTTTGTAAAAATCTTATAGAAAATATATTGTAAAAATTTTGTAGAAAATTTTTTGTAAAAATTTTATCGAAAATTTTTGGTAAAAAATTTTATAGAAAATTTTTGGTAAAAAATTTTATAGAAAATTTTTACAAAAAATTTTCTACAAAATTTTGTACAAATTTTATCGAAAATTTTTTGTAAAAATTTTATCGAAAATATTTTGTAAAAATTATATCGAAAATTTTTTGTAAAAATTATATCGAAAATTTTTTGTAAAAATTATATCGAAAATTTTTTGTAAAAATTTTATCGAAAATTTTTTGTAAAAATTTTATCGAAAATTTTTTGTAAAAATTTTATCGAAAATTTTTTGTAAAAATTTTATCGAAAATTTTTTGCAAAAATTTTATCGAAAATTTTTTGCAAAAATTTTATCGAAAATTTTTTGCAAAAATTTTATCGAAAATTTTTTGCAAAAATTTTATCGAAAATTTTTTGCAAAAATTTTATCGAAAATTTTTTGCAAAAATTTTATCGAAAATTTTTTGCAAAAATTTTATCGAAAATTTTTTGCAAAAATTTTATCGAAAATTTTTTGCAAAAATTTTATCGAAAATTTTTTGCAAAAATTTTATCGAAAATTTTTTGCAAAAATTTTATCGAAAATTTTTTGCAAAAATTTTATCGAAAATTTTTTGCAAAAATTTTATCGAAAATTTTTTGCAAAAATTTTATCGAAAATTTTTTGCAAAAATTTTATCGAAAATTTTTGGTAAAAATTTTATTGAAAATTTTTTGTAAAAATTTTATCGAAAATTTTTTGTAAAAATTTTATCGAAAATTTTTTGTAAAAATTTTATCGAAAATTTTTTGTAAAAATTTTATCGAAAATTTTTTGTAAAAATTTTATCGAAAATTTTTTGTAAAAATTTTATCGAAAATTTTTTGTAAAAATTTTATCGAAAATTTTTTGTAAAAATTTTATCGAAAATTTTTTGTAAAAATTTTATCGAAAATTTTTTGTAAAAATTTTATCGAAAATTTTTTGTAAAAATTTTATTGAAAATTTTTTGTAAAAATTTTATCGAAAATTTTTTGTAAAAATTTTATCGAAAATTTTTTGTAAAAATTTTATCGAAAATTTTTTGTAAAAATTTTATCGAAAATTTTTTGTAAAAATTTTATCGAAAATTTTTTGTAAAAATTTTATCGAAAATTTTTTGTAAAAATTTTATCGAAAATTTTTTGTAAAAATTTTATCGAAAATTTTTTGTAAAAATTTTATCGAAAATTTTTTGTAAAAATTTTATCGAAAATTTTTTGTAAAAATTTTATCGAAAATTTTTTGTAAAAATTTTATCGAAAATTTTTTGTAAAAATTTTATCGAAAATTTTTTGTAAAAATTTTATCGAAAATTTTTTGTAAAAATTTTATCGAAAATTTTTTGTAAAAATTTTATCGAAAATTTTTTGTAAAAATTTTATCGAAAATTTTTTGTAAAAATTTTATCGAAAATTTTTTGTAAAAATTTTATCGAAAATATTTTGTAAAAATTATATCGAAAATTTTTTGTAAAAATTTTATCGAAAATTTTTTGTAAAAATTTTATCGAAAATTTTTTGTAAAAATTTTATCGAAAATTTTTTGTAAAAATTTTATCGAAAATTTTTTGTAAAAATTTTATCGAAAATTTTTTGTAAAAATTTTATCGAAAATTTTTTGTAAAAATTTTATCGAAAATTTTTTGTAAAAATTTTATCGAAAATTTTTTGTAAAAATTTTATCGAAAATTTTTTGTAAAAATTTTATCGAAAATTTTTTGTAAAAATTTTATCGAAAATTTTTTGTAAAAATTTTATCGAAAATTTTTTGTAAAAATTTTATCGAAAATTTTTTGTAAAAATTTTATCGAAAATTTTTTGTAAAAATTTTATCGAAAATTTTTTGTAAAAATTTTATCGAAAATTTTTTGTAAAAATTTTATCGAAAATTTTTTGTAAAAATTTTATCGAAAATTTTTTGTAAAAATTTTATCGAAAATTTTTTGTAAAAATTTTATCGAAAATTTTTTGTAAAAATTTTATCGAAAATTTTTTGTAAAAATTTTATCGAAAATTTTTTGTAAAAATTTTATCGAAAATTTTTTGTAAAAATTTTATCGAAAATTTTTTGTAAAAATTTTATCGAAAATTTTTTGTAAAAATTTTATCGAAAATTTTTTGTAAAAATTTTATCGAAAATTTTTTGTAAAAATTTTATCGAAAATTTTTTGTAAAAATTTTATCGAAAATTTTATAGAAAATTTTTTTGTAAAAAATGATTGTATAAATTAACGATATGTCTTTAAGTATGCATATCGCTAAAATTGCGTACTTTCATTGCTTTTTCGCCACTTTCTCTTGGAAATAAGATTTTTTTGCGGAAAAAAATTCTTATATTTGAATCAAGATATTAATTTTATTAAAAAATTCATCCAGTAGTGTTTACTTGGTGTGAACACAGACAGAAGATACTTATATAAACCATAACCATAAATGTTTTATTTATTTGTTGGGGGAAAAGCTAGTTCCACTCGTTGATTAGGCTAAAATAAAGCCAAAAATATTTTATTAGAAATAAAAATCTAATAACAGAATGAGAATTCAGTTAATAGAAGCTTATTGCAAAATATTACAGCTTTAACAAAACACCAACAAACAAACTACGTTAAAAAAATTCTAAAAGTTTTAATTTGAAAACATTTAAAGAAGAGAATTAAGTCTTAAGTAAAATTTATATTTCCGTAAGATAAAATTTGAATATTTAAAAAAAACCCAACAAATAATCATAAATTAATTACCTGATTCTTAAATTGATTTACAAAAAGTACCAATAAACTTACCGTAAATCAATTGTTTTTGCATTGCTATTTATAGCAACAGTTGCTAAAATATTTTTTAAGCTGCAATATAAAACATCATATTGACCAGATATTAGGATGCCCAACGCCATATGTAGACCACTGGAAGCAGAAAAGGCAGCTGCTACTTGTATTTGGCCAATAAATTGAAGAAAATACATGGTTTCATAAACAAAAGGCTCCTAATGGCAAAAAAATTAGAAAAATAAATTAAACAAAAGATCAGGACTCTTTAATCAAACATTTGAATAAAATCTCAAACCTTATAATTAAATGGATACCAGCAGTCCAAAGGTAGACTACGATCGCCATAAGCAATAGGTAAACTGAGCCAAAATAGGGTACCAGCAAAACAGCAGCAGACAAAACATTTAACCCATTTATTCATCTTGGCCAAACTATCGTCCATAGTCACGTATGTAAACCCTTACAGAAAAAAAAATAAAATAAAAAAATATATTCCATTACTTGATTTGGTAATAAGGCGGTACCAGTCCGATATCTGAAAAGGTCTCGAATGCAGAAATCCGGCACCACCTTTGATTCTCCAGTAAATTTTACCCCACATATTTATTTCTTAAAAGTTACAACACAATTACCATAGTAACGAATACCTTCACTCATTGTAGTGGTTGCTGCTTGGTTCGCCTTTAATACCTTTAAGGCCGATAAGACCTCGTTCGTGAAGGTGAGTAATGCTATAAAATGGATCAAAGCTATACTTCGGTCTACGGCTAGAAATCTCAGAAAAGGGTATGCCAAAATATGGGGTACGGTAGTTAGGAGTTGCCTGCAGGGAGAAGTTTTGTCACCTACTTTATAGAACATCGTACAAGAGAGGTTCTCCTACAACAGAGATAGTTTTGAATCATTACACTCAAGATCACTAGTGTTAGCACGAGACTCAATTGAAAGTAAGGTAGACGTAAATTACAAATCGATTGCAGAAAATCAGTGCGAGGAAAGGAAGGAGTCGAAAGGGCCCATTTGTTTACAACTCTCGAAAAATTAAGTGCCACTGTACAGTATTCAACTTTACATTAATATTAATATAAATAAAATATTATTTTTAATTTATTTAAAAAACCAACAAAAAATAAAAGGAAAAAGTCTGAAGATATTTATTATCTTTCCGAATTAAACGATTTTGTCAAATTTTATCTAAAACCTGTAAATGTGAATAATGATAGCTTCTAAACTGTACTTTTTGTATCAAATACATATTTGCTTTGTTCATTACCTGCCTCTCTACAGCAAAAGTGGTCGTGGTCAGAGTTTAAAATTCTACTATTATTCAAGCAAAAGCACAAAAACATTGGCTAAAATAAAAATCAGAACACAGGTAATTATTGCTAAATCTGAAATGGCAAACAATTTTCAAACGTAAAACAAAACACTGGTTTCTCAATTTGACTACTTGAAGACCACTAGCAGCTATCAAAATCAAACCGGTAGCAATAATACATATAGATAGAAATAAAAACAAGACAAACAGGAGCTAGTAGCTGTACGAATGACGCTAATAGCCACACAAACCACGGTTAATAGTCGCATAAAGAATTGTATTCTTTTCCTGATTGGAAAACAATACAAGAGCAATAAAAAGGCATATTTGAAGTTAATTAATTACAGAAATCACTAGCTGTGACTGCCACGTCGCGTCGTGGGCGTCCTGACAATATTTTGTTCGATTTTGATTTGAAAGTAATCCACACCAAATTTGAAGACTCTTACTTCTATAGTGCTTCAGTTTTGGTTTATATATTTTCTTTATATAGAGGTACCCATCCCTGGATAACATTTCAAAATTTATATATAATTCTAATATTATTGTAGCGTTCTGTAAATAGTGTTTAAAATATCCCGCTTTAAAAAAAGGTACTGTCAAGTTTGCAGTAACCTTGAATCGATAAATTTGCGTACTGTCACTACTTCTTCGAATTTTCTCTCGGAAATTAGATATTTTTTGATTTTGGTGAGGTAAAAAAAACAACAAATAATGTTGATTGCTTTACTTCAAAAGCTGAAAATTTTTTATTTATTAGAACCTGGCCGAAAAAAATTATTTCGGAGGAATTTTCAAAGAAATTATGCTTAGAAGTTTATAGGGAAAGTGGCTATGTAAATTGTCAAAAATCAGGCTGATAAAGGGTATCCCGAAAGTTCACACAAAATTTGATTTTGAGTAGGTAAAACTTAAAAAAATTAATTTTACTTACGATAGTTTAGAGTTGGGATTCAATGAACCCATTTGTGATAAGCGAAAGACAAGTGCATCAATGACATGTCACTGTCGGAGGTCAAATACCTTGGCATACATACATATTGATTGAGTCTAAACCTGAAAAATAAAAATAAAAGCAATATTGCCGCAAATGAAGTTAAAAGCAGAGTAAATTAATAGGCTTAGTGGCAGAAACTCGATCCTAAGTTTAATTTGCAAACATCTATATAAAGTAATGGTATTTTGTTATGGGGCTCTTCTGTCTGCCTCATCTACAAACTTAGAAAAAAATCTAACGCATCAAATTAAGATTATACGATTAATGTAGCTCCCTGCTATATAAGAAACTCGAACATTCACAAAGATCACAACGTGCCATTGCACAGTGGGGTAAAATCAAAACATTTTGGAAATAATTCAGCCATTTGTAAAGGGCTATGCCGATTCAAAAAAAAAAAAAATATGAGCATAGCAGAAAAATATCTCAGCTTAAGGTTTGACGCTGGGCGCCATGCACTTGCCAGGGGTGGTGCTTTGTTGTCTTGGATACCTTAACTCTGCAAATTTTTGTTCGATTTTTTTATAATTTTAAATTATAAATGAAATAAAAGATCTAGTTAACACCTACAAAATAGTGCTTTTTTCTGTCAATTATGTTTTTAAATGAGCGAGTTATAAGGTTTTTAAAATTAAATTTTTGAATTTTTAGATACCCTGGTCCAATTTTATTAAAATATTGGCAACAGTACTTTTCAGTACTTTTTTTTAATTTTTTCTTGTAGAGCAAAATGTCCTGGAAATATTTCAAAATGATATCATTTCTGAGTTAAAACTAGACGATTTTCAATTTTCCAAAATTATTACATTTTTGTGTATTTTCGTCTAAAAAAGGGCTATCAATCTTTTATTTTTTTTTATAGAAAAAAAAAAAAAATTCTTTATAAAAATTTTATAGTTTTGTGTAAGCTAACAACATGTGCATACGTTTATGCCAAATTTCTTGTAACACTGATGATCCTTGTAGAAAATTGACGTACTTTAATGTGACCTTTTTTAAATCAAAATTTTGAAAAATTCAATTTTGGGATTTAGTTATTTATTTTGGGAATTGTGGGATTGACTAATTACATATCTACAAAAAATTCCTTTTGAATCGTTTAACTTACATATACAATTTTTTGATCAATAGGACTAGATGAATTATTTCCAGAATATTTTAATTCTGCCCTACGGTGCACTGGTTGAAGCAGAAATATCGAAACATAACGTATTTAAAGATGATTGAAACTCATCCACATACGCTGGCTCATAAATGATCGTGAGTACATTAAACAAAAAAGCAGTGATATTATTTCTCTTAGCCGAACATTGTGGAACAAGATTAACGTGAGTACCTGCCTACTCGGCCTAACCTCACGGTGGTCTTACCACCGAGTGAAACTTAGGCGTAGACTAGCGCCCCCATGGTGTAGTATAACAACACTTTACGATTGCCACCAATCGCTTTTTGTGTGTGATACAGTCACAATGAGTTGCAATTTATATAATATGGCAAGCCTTTCCAAGGCAAGCCTAGATCCACATTATAACCTCTTGCTTAGGGGTTTGGAGACTATCCAAACTCCGTCTGTTGAGAGTGCAACAGCACACTTGATCGACCGTGCACCATACCTACATAAATCGATCTTAAACCACAACCTCCACGTGTACCCCCGAAGGGGACCTCACCAATAACCGGTCACAGAGAGGATAGGCTCTCTGTGGGGCCACCGATTCCCGTTGTACCAGCCCTTTGGGCACTGGTCGGGCCTCGAAGAGGACCCGTGTTATAAAACAACAGACCTTTTTGTTCCAGATTTAGGCTCTAGGAACCCTAGCGTCTGGTGCCCCTATTTTCCCCGAGTGAACCGCGTCAAAGCATTTGCCATATTCCTGCAGTGACAATTGGAACCCCCGGGGGTTGGCCGAACATCAGGGGAATCAATCGCAAATGATAGTAGCAATTGTGGAACATAAAATTCCCTATCTAGCATATATAATAATTACTAGCTGTGCCCGCCACTTCTTCCTTTCAATATTTTGTTCGATTTTGCTTTGAAAGCAATCCACACCAAAGACCCTTACGTTTTTAGTTTTTTTTTTAAAGAGAAATAATACTCAGGCAATTAATGCCTATGTAAAATGTGTTGCTTCCTTTAGAAAGGGATAGTAGTAGATAATACAGATGGTTAGTGTGATAGTAAAGCTTCGCTTATGGCAATACTGTAATTGCACGTTGTTATTATTTTTAGAACAGTGTTGCAAGCGCCTCTGGTGTTATTTAGGCGACTTAGTTTGAACTCGCATAACCAATTTATAATTATTTTACTTCGCCGGCGATTTAGTGCTATATGGTAATACCGGCGAAGGCGTTTTTAGTTACCCCTTAAACTATGCTGCATATCAGTTTATGTATACCCAGAAAAACTGCGAAGATGGAAATATAAGAAATATTATTCCTAATGATTACAAGTATATTTTTAGTTGACATGTCGGCTAGCGTCAAACCCAGACACTTACATACGGTGACGACCATGCCTGAAGTTCGAAATGCATCGCCTTATCGGGGAAAAATATTGTTATTATACTTTTATATTATTATTATTACTAATATATATAATTGTTATAATGTGTGCACCGATTGCCCTTTAGGCGAGTAGGTAGTGTGCTTGTGCTAGTCTGTCAGTCTGGGAGTTGTGGGTTCGATTCCCACAAAATGCCCTAGTTTTTTTTACCGCAATGAATTAGTCTATTCGTTACTATCCTCAGCAAATAAAAATACAATATAATTTGTAATTTTATTGTAACTTTTAATTAACAAATATTATAGTATTATTATAATCTTATTATTATAATATTGGTATTAACAAATAAATTAACTTACCTATTTCTGAGTGCGTTTTGTAGTTAAAGTTCAGGAAATCCAACAAATTCTCCAACCGCTTTTGCTGCAAACGACGAAAGTATAATTTCATAGTAATAGCCCACCAATAGATAATGGTTTGAATCAAACAGTTTACGAATAATTCCAAGTCACCATCCTCAAGATTTAAATAAATTGTGCAAATATACAAAATTAAAATGTGAATGGTGACAAAATATAGAAACAATTCGAGCAACAATTCCAATACAACGCCTAGGCTATGCAGGGAATCGGGAAAATGCCGTTCCAAATGGAATGTGTGCATGTGAGCGTAGTACATTGTTATGCGTATAAATTTGAAAAGATCTTGACGATTTCTCGCTTTCTGGTGCATTTTTGCCTTAACTGACTGACTGACTGACTGACTTCTCTAATAGTTTTATTACGAGTATTTAACACTAAAGTTTTGCACTTAAATCAGTCAAGTCAGTCGCGTAAATTTTATTTTTTTTGTTTGTATTATTAGAAATAATAAAAATACATATTTTTGTATTATTAATTACTCGTATTAGAATGAAAGTTTTAATTACTTGTTACTCCTCTTTAAAAGTTTAAACACTTAATTTAATTTATTGTTGAAACAAAATGTCCCTCTATTACTAATGCATGAAGGTTTTAAATGTATTTGTGTTAATCCTTGTAGTAAAAAATAATTTTAATTTTAAATTTAGAATGAACGAGTTAAAATTCATGTTAACTAAAACTTATTGAAGTGATTATACATTTACATAAAGGGTGTTTTTTATAGAGGTATAGAACTTTAAGTTGCAATAAAACAACGATGAATTATTCGATTGACATGAATTTTATTTATCCGAAAGATAATCTTGTGGCATTGCATTCTGAATATGTTTTCTGGCATATGACCGCCACGGCTGGCGCGGATGTAGTCCAATCTGGACGTCCAATTTTCGATGACTTTTTCCAACATTTGTGGCCGTATATCGGCAATAACACGGCAAATGTTGCCTTCCAAATGGTCAAACGTTTGTGGCTTATCCGCATAGACCAATGACTTTACATAGCCCCACAGAAAGTAGTCTAGCGGTGTTAAATCACAAGATCTTGGAGGCCAATTCACAGGTCCAAAACGTGAAATTATTCGGTCATCAAACGTGTCTTTCAATAAATCTATTGTGGCACGAGCTGTGAGACATGTTGCGTCGTCTTGTTGAAACCACATCTCCTGGACATCATGGTTATTCAATTCAGGAATGAAAAAGTTAGTAATCATGGCTCTATACCGATCACCATTGACTGTAACGTTCTGGCCACCATCGTTTTTGAAAAAATACGGACCATTGATTCCACCAGCCCATAAAGCGCACCAAACAGTCAGTTTTTCTGGATGTAACAGTGTTTCGACATACACTAGAGGATTACCTTCACTCCAAATGCGGCAGTTTTGTTTGTTGACGTAGCCATTCAACCAGAAGTGCGCTTCATCGCTAAACAAGATTCGCTTATGAAAATCGGGAACAACGGTAATCTCGTTTTGGGCCCTATTTGCACTATTTGCAAGCGTTGTTCAGACGTGAGTCTATTCATGATGAATTGCCAAACCAAACTGAGAATAATTCACTTGACAGCTGTTAAATCGGTCGCCATCTTGAAAAGTAATGCCAACTTAAAGTTCTATACCTCTATGACAAACACCCACTAGAAAACATTTTTGCTGCAATTAAAGATTTTAATTGGTTCCGGATACAAATTTATTTAAATTTTTAATTGATTTAAATATTTACAAGTTTGGAGGATTATTGGTTTCTTTTTGAATTAAAAATATAATTGAAACTATTAAAAAATTAATTACATTTTTATAGGAAACTAATGGAGACCATTAATTGGTGCAAATATGTTTTCTGTGTAGTTTAAATCAACTAGAATTTTAAAAATAAACTCCATATAGCTTGTGAAGTAGTCCTCGCATTTTTTGTTACTTTCAATTACTCGATACTCAATACTTTTCAATTGGGTACTCAATACTTTCGATTACATAATATCAGTGGAAAATTTATCGTTGTAGTCGTCGAATATTTGTATCAATTTATTTCTAAAAAATACTACCCTTAAATGTATCGATTAACTACTTTTGTGTATTGAGTACTGAAAAAAATTATCGAGTGTCGAGTACTCGGTACCCTCTACTCAATACTTAGCCAGCACTATTGTTAAGTGCTGCTAAAAAGTGTAAAATTCAAAACTTAAAGCATCAATTTCTAAGAAAAAATAAAGAAAACGAAAGCAACTCCAATGTTCTCAATTTTGCACCGTTGAAAAATCTTGCGGAATGCGAATTTTTAAAACTTAGTCCAAAGCCCTTTATTTTGTAAGACATCAATTACGTGATTTGACATACTCTCCACCAATTTCTGTACAATTCTTCTGGAATATTCTTCCATTCATTTTGGATCCGCTGCCAAAGCTAGTCCAAATTCGTAGGGGCTGATTGGTGCTGTCCCAACCGTCTCTTCACGGTTGACCTGAAATTCTCAATTGGATTGGGGTCGCGACTTTCTGCTGGCCACTGCATTACTTGAAAATTTTGCTCACCAATTCATTATTCCACGATTTTGGATGTGTGTTTTGGATCACCATCCTGATGAAAAATTACTTCTTCTACAGAATAGACGCTCTTATCTACAAAATCGGGAAGATGAGTCTGCAAAATCCTTAGTCTTCTTTCTTCACTATATTTTAAATTTTTTGCAGTGGTCCAAGGTCCCACCACGTAAAGCAACTCCATACCATGACGTTTCCTCCATCGTGCTTCACAGTTTGCTTCACATGGTGCCTTTGAATTTTTTCACCAGGGCGGCGCCAGCAATATTGTTTACTGTCGGATTGGAAACGGTTGAATTTGGATTTGTCTGATTAGATCACACGTTTCCGGTCGTCCACTGTCCAAGTTTTGTGCTCTTTGCCCAATTTTAACCGTGCCTTTACATTTTTTTCCCGACAATGCAGGTTTTTATTTTTTTACTGCTGCAATATAACCAATGTCGCGAAGGGCTCTATATGTCGTCCACCGACTAACGGGTTTTCCGATTGCTAACAAAGCATCTTTTAGTGTTAAAAACGTATCTCTTTTCATTTCACTTATCATTTTTTACGAGATCTAACTTGAGGCTTGCAATTTCCCGGGTAGAACAGTCTCTTGCAGTCATGGCCCGGATGCTCTCCTCGGTTTGATTTTTTAAAGTTTCTTCATTATTTATTATTGTTAGGTATTTATTTGATTTTTGTTCAAAAATTTGCACAATGTTTTTACCACACTCGATTTAAATAATGTCGAGCTTAAGTCTTCTTAAAAAAATAATAAAAAGCAAAAAGATTGAAAATAAACGAAACTTTTTAATTTCTTTTCTTCAAATTCTTCATAAAATGCAGAGGAGCAAAATTGAGTATATAAGATTTATTTCGGTTTTTTTTCCGTTTTTTTTCTTGGTGCTTGATGCATTTTGTTACAAATTTTATATAATTTTATATAATTTTATAATGCATGCAGAATATGTATATATATTATATTAATATTGTGGAAATTACAAACCGAATGATAAGCTTATACATGAAGCGCTTAGAGCACATGGGGCACAACTAACAGTTTTTAAAGTATTAGAAAAATGGGCTTAAAGTGGAGATAAAAAGTATAACAGTTCACTACCAAAAATATATAATTAAATATATTTTGATAGTTCCAATTGTGTGTTATGCCTTCATGGTCTTTACTAATATAAGGGTTTTTAACTTAAATTTGGCAAAAAACACTTTCCACAGTGACATATGGTGCAGACACACCATACAAAATGCAAATCTATGAAAGAATGCATATATAAGTACATTTTTTTGCAACCTTTTATTTCATTATATCCGTATTTACGTTAATGAACTTTGTATTATATTTGTTGATTTCGCTTATCGCCTATTTCCTTCTCTCCTTCAGCTCACCATCAGACTCTGGATGGTCGTTGTAAAAATGATTAATTAGTTCTTTGCGTGACTATAATGTGAAGTGAATATGTCAAAATAATATTTATTTTAAGTCCTGACAAACATTTAAGAGAGTTATCGGAATGATACAATATATTTAAAAAAAAAAAAACAAACACCTATTTTCTTAAATAAAACACAATAAATAAAATTTACATTTTTTAAACAAAAAATTAAGCTTGAAAAATCACTTATAGTTTGAGAAATAAATAAACTTTAAAAATATAAATATAAAATTAAAAAAATAAAAATAAAAATTACGTATCACACCTTTTTCAGTATAATTTTTACTTTACCAAAAGGAGTATAAGGTAAAGTATCATGAAAAAATCGAGGTCGGGACTTCGACAGATTTATACGTTTTGAGGTCTCTTGAATCCATTTTGGCTATTTTCTCGATGATGTCTGTGGGTGGGTGCGTGTGTATGGCACTATTTTTGTGGATCTTGTACAGGTCATACCGTTTGAGATATCGAAAGGAAATTTAGTGCCTTTGGTATATGGTGATGAAGAGCTGTATAGTTTTTGGGCATAATCGGGAGGGGCCAAGGGGTAGTTTCCTTACCTTTAAATTATGTGAACGCTCTACAGGCCATACCGTATGACACATTAAATTTAGTATGTGCTTTTGGTATATGGAGATGAATAGTTGTGTAAATTTTGGGCATAATCGGGAAGGGGCAAGGGGTGGTTTACTTACTCCTATAAAGATCACTTTTAGTATTCATCGTCTAAAAATAGCGATGTGTTGTACATTTATCAATTTTGTTATACTGTTTGTAACCGTCTGGTTACCAAAAGGGCTGAAAAGATGTTAAAACGCAAGTCTGATAAACGTTTGTACTGGTGGTGGTTGAAGATTTTAATCCATTTGATCTATTTAGAGGTTCCCTACTTAAAAAAAAAACACAGAATATTTAAATTTAATGGAGAATGTTTATTATCATTTCAAAGAACATTCTTTGGCATTTATTTTTTGAAGAAAATGTCTATCAAAAATGTTGGCCGTTGCTACGTCACAGATGTTCTATCCGTTGAGTCCGATTTTCGATGACTCGTTCGAGCATTTCGACTGGTAACTGGCGAATGATACGCATGATGTTTTCATCCAAGGCCTGAATCAAAGCGGGTTTGTCCGCATAAACTTTAGACTTTACATATCCCCACAGGAAAAAGTCTAACAGTGGGATATCAGACGATCTTGGTGGCCAATCGACCGGCCCAAAACGTGAAATTATGTGCTCACCGAATTGTTCTCTCAATAAATCCATTGAATTATGCGATGTGTGGGAAGTGGCGCCGTCTTGCTGAAACCAAATGTCGCCGAGATCACGAGCTTCAATTTCAGGCATCAAATAGTCCGATATCATGGCACGATAACGATCGCCATTGACGGTTACGTTCGCACCGGCATCATTTTTAAAGAAATATGGACCGATGATTCCACCGGCCCACAAACTACACCAAACCGTTGTTTTTTCTGGGTGAAGCGGCAGCTCTTGAATCTCTTCAGGTTGCTCTTCGTCCCAAATGCAGCAATTTTGTTTGTTTACATACCCCTTGAGCCAGAAATGGGCCGCATCGCTAAACAAAATTTGCCTCGAAAACGTCGGATCTTCTTGCAACTTTTCAAGAAATACTGAACCGTTGACGCCGAAAAATTTTGATTTTAGCTTTCGCTTGGAAATTGAGCGTGATGTAACGAAGTTGGCTGCAAACAAATTGTCATTGTTTTGTTGTGAAAATGTGATGACATTTTATTTACTTTCTGCTTTATCTGTCGATTTCATCGCTCTTTTTCGTTTTATCTTATTACATACAAAGCGTTACGCTATAGAACTTATTTATGATTCGAAATTTCATGTTTTTGGGTTTTCACCTAAAATAGGTAGACCAAAAATATGTATACGAAAATAATATATTACTTTCATAATACATCACTATTAGCCCAGCAACAAAAGAACCCCCTAAATAGGTATTCCAAATAGTTCAAACAGTTATTGAGTTATACTAATATATGATGCACGACTTTCTTTATTTTGGTTACAACAGAATATTTCAAAGTCTAGACCCAATAAAAAAATCGGAGTGCAAATTTAAATTCAGCGCCCCAAATATCGTACGTAAAACTATTTTCACTTGATCCAATTAAAAAATTGAACTGCATTTTTATCTTGTGTTTTTGAAGAATTTTTAAATTTAAAGTGAACAATTTAATAATCTTTGTTGGTTCACGACTTAAATTTAACCAGTTGTGCAAATAAAGCAAAACTATACCCCATTAACGACAAATGAAAAGAGTAATAAATTAAATCTTTCTCTTACATTAAGTTGAAAATGTTATTTAAGCATGTTACAAGCAGTTAAAAGGATTAACATGAGGATTTCAGTGTCCTCCATTTAATCGGATATAAGGCTTTATTTACATACGTTCACATACACACATTCATACATAAACGACTGCAAAGTTGTATGTGGCCATTATATGTGTTCATATGAATTTGACATAAATGGAAATGTATGAGAGGACCTTTATGTCGTCATACAATGGGGGACTTGCGAAAAAAATCTAAATACAATTGCAGTATCTTAGCGTTTTTACAAATTAAGTAAAGTTTAGAGGTCAAGACAAGTTTTGGTATAGAATTTGGATTTAGTATTTTTGACGAGGTCAACGCCATACTGTAAAAATTTTGTAGTTGTTTTATTTTTTCGAAATTGAAATTTTTACATCATTCCGAAAGTCTTGATGCATTCACCGGGGGATTAGTGGCTTGGAGATTCTCAAAATCTTGACACTAATACTTCCATGGTATATTGAGGCACCGAAATCCTGGAGCTTGCGAGGAGATCCCTTCGAAATAAGTAAAACCATTGTCCAACCGACTAATACCACTGGATCCGGTAGCCCCTCAGGGAATTCATGCCTCTGTCACCGGTTATTGGTGTGGCCCTTCGGAGCGTAACATAGCAGCTTTAAATCAAAATGCCCCCGGATTATGCTTCAGGTCTAACAGTTTTTATGCGGCTAGTACCATGGGAACCGATAGCCTCACAGAGATCCCCGGTGGTATATTATCTTGTTGACTTTTAATACCTTTTCGGCACTGCTTCCGGGGTATATGGGGGCACCAGTCCTAGTGGCTTGCACAAGTCCTAAAACTGGAAAATAAGTGTCCAAACTATACTGGAAATAAATGTCCAAACTATACTTCGGGAACCGGTAGTCCCACAGAGATTTTTCCCAAATCTCTGGGATCAGTTATTGGTGTGGCTCTGCGGGAGTAACGTGGTGGCTGTGGTTTGGTCCTAAATTGCAGGAAGTGCGATTTAGTCCGGTGTACTGTTGCACTTCAACAGAGTTTAATACGAATATAGCCGAATACTGTCTTGTGGCAAAACGGCTTGAAAAAATAAGTTTCTAGGAGGCGTTTATTTTATCCAACTAAAGATTTATTAAAACAAGCCTACTGGTTCAAAAACTGCAGAGTTGTGATAAAAGTTTTTTTAAATACCCCACTGTTCAACACCAGGACATTTATAATTAAAATAATATTTATTTAAATCACCACATTAAAATTGTATGTGTATATGCATATTATTTGCAGTAATCATTATGTTTGAAAACCATTTGTGTTTTAAGCAAGTTAAGGTTAAATAATTTAAAGACTTTTGTTTATTGAGGAGCCACTGAAATTGTATGCTCATTTTTATATTTTAAAATAAATAAAAAATTGTTGTTTAGAAAATCCATTGTGATTATGAAAATAATTGCTACAGTTATTCGGATATGCCGAATTTCTTACAGCCTTCACTATAGTGAAACGTTAGATTTTTTAAAAAATGGTTATGTAAGAATTCTTTTTAAACCATTTGTTTTTTTTTTGGTCCTTTTCGTCATTAAACACAAATAGAAAAAGTGCAATCGGCAGTGTGGAATTATATAAAATAGAGCTTTAGGATATGACCTATAGCCTCATACAAATCGGTAAAGCGTATAACTCAAATAAGAGATACTTCAATTGCCCTAATATTGCTGTTATCTTTAAGTTTAAGTAGTTAACAACACTAATTTTCGTAACTACTCAAAACTAAAAGGCAATAAAAAAAGTTGATTACCTAAAGGTAAGCAACTTGTCTGTCTACATTACACTATTAATTATTAAGGTATGTGGATATATATTTAAGTAAATTTTTAACATATTTTTATTATCATTTGTTGTGACCGGAGTAATACAACTTCTGTAAAAAAATATATTGTCTACCTATTATAATTCAAGAGATAGAATACTGTGACAGACATATAGGCAGATATCGGAGTGATACTATAAGGGTTAGCTAAACATGTCAAATATATATTACGGTTCATATATGCGGTGGGTTATCCATTATTACTTAGTTATGTTTTTACTTCACCATAAAGTAGTATAGGTTCATCGGATCTTTAAGTTTGGATTCTCATGAATCCATTTTTAGTATATTCGGAATGATGTCTGTGGGTGAGTGGATATGCCACTATTTTTTAAATTTAGCATGTGCCTTTGGTATATGAAAATGAAGAGCTGTATAGTTTTTGGACATAATCGGAAAGGGGACAGGGGTAGTTTGCTTGACACATCAAACGAAATAAAACAATTTTTTTGATTCGAATATACTTTGAAGTTTTATTCTTTATGTAATATATCCATAAAAATATCTGTTTCCATGTCGTATCGTAAAGTTGAGTGTAGGCCGCTCCAGATTTTTCAACTGGTTGACACAATAAGTTCTTTGTTGATGGATATTAAATCGGAAAATTAAACACTTAAAAAGCTTTTTTTTTCAATGTACTTTATTCAATTTATTTATTT
Organism: Phasia obesa; assembly: GCA_949628195.1. Lineage (NCBI taxonomy): Eukaryota > Metazoa > Arthropoda > Insecta > Diptera > Tachinidae > Phasia > Phasia obesa. The sequence continues at coordinate 162,173,190 of OX451215.1, forward strand.
TGTCGTATTTTGTTTTATTTTTGCTTCAACTCAACACAAAAATTTTATCAAAACAAAAAAAGAAACCAATTGATAGCTATCAAACTGCTCAACGTACGTTAAAAGTTGCCCAACTTTCGTTGACGGAGACGTACTGATTGCGGCAACGCTCCTAAGAAAACATGTATTCAAACTTACTTGTCAGTTGAAAAAGACGACATATAACGTATGACGGATTCTATGTGCCCCGGTCTTAAGTATCTTCCTATAACCGTTTATCAGATAAAGCCAAAGCCGTCAAAATCGCTCTCACTGTGGGGACACCCTTCAATTGTTCATAATACTTTATATAGTTATACCGGATATATACACTACATAAATTTTAAGTGTTTGACATATTCACGGTATCTATGAGGATATCCTTAATTTTTAACTTAATTTTTTGTTATAATAAATGTTATAGCGGATATAGTTTTAAATTAAAAAAAAACAAGTTGTGTTCTCTCCAGTTGTCGAATAAATCCTTCGCTTTTCACTTTAAAGATTTCCGTGGATAGAAAGAGAGGGTGCTATAGCTCAAGTGGTTAGCACGTCGACTACTAATGCATGGTCACGAGTTTGATACTCAGCAGTGGCAAGATCGATTTTTCTCATATGTATTAGTTCTCTTTATAATAATACATATTACAGCGCTCGGTATTATCACATAACACTAAATTGCCGGCGATGTAAAATAATTATATATTGGCTATGCTAGCTGGCAGAGGCGGTGCGACACTGTTCTAAAAATAATAATAACGTGCAATTGCAATGTTGCCGAAAGTGAAGCTAACCATCGCTAAACATCTGTCTTATCTATTCCTATCCCTTTCCAAAGGAAGTAACATGATTAACATAGGCATTAATTGCCTGAATGTTGTTACTTCTCTTTGAAAAATAACTTGTGTAAACAAGTGTGTGTTTGTAGTGGTTTTAATTGCATTCTCGTGCAAATCACGTTTTCTATTGTGACACCCTTTAATTTTTACTTTTTTATACTGTTCGTTATAGAATTAATATATCGTTACCTTAATATAGAAGGGCCCTAACTCGTTTTTTTATATCGAGTTTTTTTGCATATTATTATTTATTATTTATTAATAGTAATGATATAAAGTTTTGTACATAATCAGTTAAATCACAAATAAAGTTTATCTATATATGGCATAACATATTTGTTGTGTGCCAGATTAGCATTTTACTATAATTTTTAATGTAAAAATTAATAATTTATTTTTAAATTCTAATTCTTCTTTAAATTCTAAGATCATAATTTCATATACAACAATCAAAAGTTTATATATCAAATTTATTTATGAGCAACTTTCTATATTTTAAACTAGCTACAAGTAATTTAATTAATTCTTTCTTAGAGAGAATAAAAACGAACTTAAGCTTGATTATAAATTTCATTGTATGTAACATTACGTCTAATGATAATTAAAATTTTCAAAATTAAAAATCGCAAAGCACCGCGCAATCTTGTTTACTCAACAAAGTTTGGTTTGATACTAGATTAGTGTTAATTAAAAACGAATGTTGGAAGTAAAACAAATAAACAAAAAGTAACTTTCATTGCTAACCGAAGGTTGGCTGAAGGTAACAACAAAATATAAGGTGGTTAATATTAAAGTAAAAATATTCAACTTCGTAGACTTCGTTCTCACTAACTGACGATTGATAATTGTATACAAGTTTTCTCGTATTCCTTTATCTGGGTTTGGTTGGTTAAATAGATGATGCTTACAACTAAACACTACCCTAAGTAGATTAGATACAAGAGTGCTGATGACGGACGTGGCTGTCTAGAAAATGTGCATTCCGCTCCTGCTGGTGTCTAAAAAATTAAATATTCCCAATTTTTCTTTAATATTATCACCTAATTTGTAATTTAATTAATTCTTTCTTAGAGAGAATAAAAACGAACTTAAGCTTGATTATAAATTTCATTGTATGTAATACATAAACAGTTCGACTAATAATAATTAAAATTTTCAAAACTAGCTTCAATATATTTACATAAGTTAATAAAATTTGAGCCATTTGGTAAATGTATAACTTAATTTTTTTCTAAACGATTTTTGCCAAAGCATTGCAATCTAAATGTGTTATACATTGGACATTCTCCGATAAAATGAGCAGTATTTTCAGATTTGTCTAAATTACATAATGTACAGATTCCAATTGTATTATTTCGGAATGCCCTAGCATTTATATCTAGTAACCCATCTCTAGCTTTTAAATTCAAACTGATATTTCTTGACGAGAGATTATTTGTCAATATAGGTGTAGCATTAAATCCAATTGTGAATAAAGGTCATGGAACTGTGAACAAGAAGCAGTGGTTATATAATCATCCTTTTCCTTCATTCTCAAAAGGTTTAATACCATTGCCCAATCCTGACTTAGTGGAATGTTTGTATTTACAGATGGAATTTGCAGTCTTTGTCTTAAACTCTCCCACTCTTTTGCCCAATAGAGCTTATTGGAGATAATATAACTAGCTAAAATACGTGGAAGTCTGTTTGAAATCATATTCAAGACTTTATTAATATATATTAAAAAATGTAACTTTAGAGTACTGATATACATTGAGTCAAAACCAGTCTCCAAATGGATCATGTAGTTCGGTGTGGTAGAAGGCAAATGCATATTTGGATAGATAATCTTCTAATACATATTTATAAATAAAATAAAAATTGTTACAGCGTTAAAACGCTAGGAGAATTTAATAAAAAATTGCGTTGAAAATAATTCGCGTCTACAAAACTATAATTTTTATAAAGTTTTTTTTCTCCTGTAAAGTAGGAAAAACATTAGTTTGAGCCTTTCTATAGAGGTATAGAAATTTAAGTTGGCATTACTTTTCAAGGTGGCGACCGATTTAACAACTGTCAAGTGATTTATTCTCAGTTTGGTTTGGCACTCATCATGAATAGACTCACGCCTGAACAACGCTTGCAAATAGTGCCCAAAACGAGATTACCGTTGTTCCCGATTTTTATAAGCGAATTTTGTTTAGTGATGAAGCGCACTTCTGGTTGAATGGCTACGTCAACAAAAAAAAACTGCCGCATTTGGAGTGAAGGTAATCCTCAAGTGTATGTCGAAACACCGTTACATCCTGAAAAGTTGACTGTTTGGTGCGCTTTATGGGCTGGTGGAATCATTGGTCCGTACTTTTTCAAAAACGATGATGGCCAGAACGTTACAATCAACGTTAATCGGTATAGAGCCATGATTACTAACTTTTTCATTTCTGAATTGAATAACCATGATGTCCAGGAGATGAGGTTTCAACAACACGGCGCAACATGTCACACAGCTCGTGCCACAATCGATTTATTGAAAGACACATTTGGTGACCGCCTAATTTCACGTTTTGGACCTGTGAATTGGCCTTCAAGATCTTCAAGATCCGCTCCAGCCGTGGCGGTCATATGCCAGAAATCATATTTAAAATGTAATGCCACAAGATTATCTTTCGGATAAATAAAATTCATGTCAATCGAATAATCCATCGTTGTTTTATTGCAACTTAAAGTTCTGTACCTCTATAAAATACACCCTTTATATTAAGGTATCGATACAGTTCAAAAATAATTCAGTTAGGTGAAAATATCGTCATTACCGGGACACCCTTTAGCGGCCATAGTAATACAGATTGTTTAAAAAGTTCAAGAGATAACACTTAATCGCCGGCGAAGTAAAATAGGTACAAATTGGCTATGCTAGCTAATTCACCAAACTAATTCACCTAAATAACACCAGAGGTGCTTACAATACTGTTGCAGTGTTTCCATAAGCGAAGCTTTACTATCACACTAACCATCTGTCTTATCTACTAATATCCCTTTCCAAAGGAAGTAACAATGTTAATATAGGCATTAATTGTCTGAGTGTTATTTCCTTAAAAAGAAGATTATTTATTAATGTAGGGGGAATATCGAAGCAGACCACTTCCTAAATGGGTGCCTTTTCGACTTTTCACTTGTCAAGATATCTCAGCATATATATGTAGATATCCCATACAGGGGATTGAAACAATAAATAAGACAGCTAAAATTGACACCAAGTTGCTGTATTTACTAGATTTTGCAAACTGAGTTATTTGGTACTAGCTGTGCCCGCCACGTCGTATGCTTTTTGAGAATATTTTGTTCGATTTTGCCTTGAAAGTAATTCACATTAAATTTTAAGACTCATACTCCTATAATGCTTCAGTTATGGTTTATATATTTTCTTTATATAATACTTCTATATAAAGAAAATACAATCCCAGGATAAAATTCTACAATTTATATAAATTTCTATATTATTCTAGAGTTCTGTAAATAGTGTTTAAATTATCCCGCTTTCAAATATAAAAGGTGCTGTCAAGTTTGCAGTACATTTAAATCGGTAAAATGATACATTTTTGCTGAAAAAAGTATCCTATATTTGAACCAAGGTACTAGGTACCTCCTCCTGTTTTGTATTCCATTTAGATTACTACCTGCACCAGCAACAAAAAACTTCAAAAATATTTCATGTACAGAAACACAGTTTTATTATATGAACATATGTATAAATTTAGTTAATGCGTAGTATATAGAGATCTCAAACGAGTTCCTCACAGGGGTCTCTACATAAATTTTTGTGCAGTATATTTTTTAACGGTCTCTGATACACTATGCCCAACTTACCTATATTAGCATGTAGTAGTATAGAATTAAACAGAAAAAATATATTAATTAAACAAATTGTATGAATTCGTTAAGCATAAATAAATAAAATTAATTTTGAAAAATGTTAAACCTACGCACACAACCATACAACGGATGACTGTTTATGTAAATAAAACTTTATGACTGATTAATAATGATATCCTTGTCCGGCCAATATGGTTTCCATAACCTAGAAACTTTTGACAATTGAAATGTTTATGGTTTTAGCTTTTATATTCATTGAGAAACAAATTATCATTTTGATTTAAAAGGATTTTTTTATGTCTATTATTTTGTTGAGGCCATCACCACAACCAGACTTTTAACGTCAATCAACTTGCATATGGGTTTGTACGACTTTATCTACATGAATGGAAGTTTTTCGTTTAAATTAAATTTTGTTATTGAGTTAAAATCTTATTTTTAATTTAGGGTTTTTTTGTTACGTCCTCTAACACTCTTGATAGGTGGATATTTTTTTTTTTACTCTTTTTTAAATGTCTTTATGTGTGCAAAAACTAAACCAGAAATAAGGCAGAGTATTAGACAAATTTAGCATTAGAGTTAATGTATTTTTTTACCTACAAAAAGGTTTTTATGAGATTAAACGCGCAATCCTGTCTAGCGCCTAGGTTTAAACAAACCTAAATAAGAGCGCAACGCTCTGTAATTAACAGTAATCTTAGCTTATATTCTTTAATAACATCTAATAAATTTAAACGCAAAATAGAGGTAAAAACGCTGGATAAAGCCGAAAGTAGCTAAAATGTCATCACTCTTACAAAAAAAAATAATAATAATAATAACAGCTTGTTCGCATCCAACAACACTACCTAACGCTCTGTCAAAATTGGATTTTCCAATTACTAAAGGCCATGATTCACTATCATAATCAGTCGAACGATCTGTCAAAAATAGCATGTGTGCTAAAAAAGTATGATAGTGTGGATTAGAAATGTATGTGTGTGACAGACTTTTTGACAGGTCTGTACGATTTGATAATCTTTTGAAAAATTCATAAAATATTATTTTTCCATGTGATCAGAGTAGAAAAATCTTTTTTTTGTATGACAGTGTGATATATACAACGCCATTTTGAAACGATTTTTGAGAAGGAAGGAATTCTATCACATTTTTCTGTGATTGAATCGTACGATTGTGTAGAATAGTAAATCCTGGCCTTAAGTGTTGACGTCGCGCTATTTAGGTTTGCGTCATTCATTTTGTATGTACATGAGGATTTTTGACAGTTAGTTTGCGCTCAACGCGTTTGTTTAGGTTTGATTGTAACATGAAATAAACTACAAGTCATTTATTTATTTCTTTTTTTGGCAATTTTTATTTAGAATAATTGAAAAATATGTATATTAAATTATGGGAATTATAAAGAAGAAAACATAATGAATAAGAAATGAGACATTTATTTATATGTATATTATAGAAGTATTACATGTAAAACAAATTATGCTATAATAATACGAAATGAGTTAAGAAAGAAACATTCGAATACATACATACATATGTACTCATAAATCAAATTAATAATAACCACCGAACACTATTTAATCTCAAATGAGGTCGAAAGTGAAGTTAAACGTAATGGCTTCGCACCAAATTGCTCAACTTAATCAATATTTAATTGCCTGAAGGTGCCCTCCATACCGAAGAGATCATCACTGGTCTTTGGTGAACCGGGACGCAAAGCTTCATTGGCCTTCTTATCCTCTTGCTCTTTGTACCATTCAGTGTAATCAACCATTTTTTTCTTCCACATTTGAGTCAAGTCGACAATAGGACCAGCCTTGCCACCATATTCATTGGGCAGTAAATCTCTGGGTACAGCTTTGTACAAACTTTCCATGTCATTGTGAAAGACAATACGATTAATTATTTTGTCCTTGAGGAACGGCTTCACAAACTTAAAGATGGTATCGACTAAGGGTGATATATTAATGATATGCACCTCTTTGACCTTAACAGGATAAGCTTCTTGTATACAAATCAAGTATTTCTTTACAATAGTAGGCGAGAATTTGGCAAAGTGAGATGGTGTGGCAACAGCAGCATCCATAATGAATATATCACCAGCAATACCAACACTTTCTTCCAACAAACGGATATCACCGATCATAAGTGAAACTTTCATGGCATCGTTAACTTGGCTGGGCTGGAAATCACATTCGATACCGCGAATAAAAGTAATACGGCGTCCGTTAGGAGTCAAACCGGGCAAGGTAGGGCAGTGTCTGCAAAAAAAATTAAAATCAAAATTTTTTTCCTGAAATTTAAATAAAAAAACTAATGAAAAATTTCACTCTTTAATCATCAAACTCATGAATGAAACTTTGTTTTTATATTCGGAAAAGTTGAGCGTTAATGTTTTAAGCAGTAACGGATCTTATTATCTCGTTATTAATTTAATTTAGACTAATTCCAAATGATTCTACAGAATATATTACAGATTTTTCCAACAAAAACCAACGGTTAATTTTTTTACGGTTGTCAGATCTGGCAACTCTATTCACATTTTTGATCAGTTTTGTTTGTCATCTTATTATGAATAGTCTAACTAAAGCCAAGACAACGCTTGCAAATTCTTCAAATTAATTTCAAAAACACTAAATGCGATGCTGTTTGCAAAAAAACGAACAGAGGCTTTGAAGGGAATGGAACCCGCAACCACCAGATTGATACTTAAATACATTTGGGATAACGACAGTCTACGAAATATTTTCCAAGTTAAGAAAATTATTCTGATTTATGGACTGATTATTGTGATTTATGGACCAGTTTTTACTTCTTTGAAAACAAAGCTGGAAGTCGTAAGTTAGGTCTGCTTATTTTATTATTTTTTTTTAATAATCAGTCAGGCCGTCCTTGTTTCTCGGCCTTCTAGTAGTTTGCGTCTAACTCTCGCTAATTGGCTACCTGTACTGCGGTACAGTTAATGATAGCTGTATGAATTAGCCACGTGCAAGTGTTTGGTCATCGTGTATTCCAAGGTTATACACACTTTATTTAAAAAACTCAATCGTCTTCTGATGGAGTTCCATATAAAACTCAATATTTCACTGGAGGAGTATCATTAAAATTCAATTTATTTTTAACAAGCTGAATTTGAGAATTCTCTATTCCTATATACATACATACATACATACATACATACATACATACATACATACATACATACATACATACATACATACATACATACATACATACATACATACATACATACATACATACATACTCGTGTTGCAGATCCTGAAGGGGGTGAAAATTACTATTTATATAATCTGTGGGATACTCTAGCTCCTTAGTTTTGTACCATTGTGCGAACAAATTAACAGCTTTGGGGCTAATTGACAATGTGCTCCCAAATGCTTGAAAAATGGATTTCTAGAATTTTAGCATTCGTCCACACTAATGGGATAAATGCATTTTTCTAATTCTTCTAAACAGACTTTATTTCTTTTTACAGCTTCTACTTACACATAATCCAATACTATAGACAATTCTGGACGATTGATATCACGATTTGCAAAGAACTCCGGTATAGCATTCCGCATCGTATAGTACATGTCCAACTTCTTTTTCACTTTTTCCAAACTAAATTTACAACCACGCAAAAAAGTACGCAATCTACCATCATCCATGTCTTTGGGTAAATGCGGCTGAGTGTCCAACCATTCGCGAATCAATTTAACATCACGCTCAATCTCATCGGCATTTTCGGGTTCGCGCAACTCTTCGCGGATGGTAACACGTTGTTGAGGTGTGGGTTGTACGAGCATCATCTGGAATTAGAAAAATAAAAAAAAATAAAATTATTTTTAGTAAAATATAAAGAAAATCACTTAATTGAAAAATAAGAGACTGTTAAAAAAAATAATTTTGAAAAGAGTATCAACATTATTAAAAACGGGAAGTCGTTAGGAAAAGCGTGAATAAAATGAAATTTGAAATCTGAAGAATAAAACATGCTAGAAAATTATACTAAACTTGGAATTTTATCTTTCCTATAAAAGGTATCCATAGATTATTGCGTCCGGATTTCAGACGAAAACTTTTTTATTTATGCCATATACATACATAATCGTATATAACTAGCAGTGGCCACCACTTTGTCAGCGTTCTGACAATATTTTGTGCGACTTTGCTTTGAAAGTATTCTACACCAAATGTTAAGACCTTTACTTTTATGGTGCAGGAGATATGGTTTATGTATTTACTTTATGTAAAGTACCCATCCCTGTGGAATTACTCAGGAACACAGGTATGTAAAGTACCCATCCCTGTGGAATTACTCAGGAACATTTTAAAATTTATATCAAATTATAAAATTTTATTTTGTAAATAATGTTTAAAATTTTTCTGCTGACAAAAATAAAAGGTGATGCCAAGTTTGCAGTACCATTAAATAGGTAAAATAACGTGCTTTCACAAATTTTTCTCTATCTTGTCTCGGAAATGAGATATTTTTCCTGAAAAATAGTAATCTATATTTAAACCGAGATACTAAGGTACCTCCTCACAAAATTGATCTAGTGGTTTTTAAGTGATGCGAACAAAGGCAGACAGACAAAAATTCCAAAAATTGGTGTTCTGTATTACATTTCCACTACTATCTGCACCAGCAAAAAAATTTTCAAAAAATTTCATGTACAGAAATGGTCTTGTTACAGTTTTATTATAGTATAGATTTGTATATGTATGTAAAATATATGGAACTTGAGAGGATCTCATAATGATGACACTTGTGAAGAGAATGAGTATTATTTCACACTATTGGTTTATGTTTTAGTTAAACTAAAATTAATATTCAACAAATACAACAGAAAAAAGTCTGAGAATAACATGGGTAATAGGTTTCAAATTAGATAGTAATATTATAAAAAAAGGTAGGCATACCTACACAGAGGGTCAAAAGTGCTGTAGTCATTCGACGAAGTGTATCTTTATATTTAAAAATTTTCTTGACTAAATGAGAATTAGAAAAAAAAATCAAACATAAAATATCGGGTGTTATTTTTAGCCACACGAGAACTACTAACTAGGATTTAACGCCAGAACAACGCTTCCAAATTGTGGAAAATTACTTTAAACAAAAAAGAAGAATTAATCTTTCCAGAAAGTTCATGTAGCACTACGTCCATTTTACGGTCAACATAATCGGCGTAGTGAGCAAGCAATTCGAGCAGTTGTTGATTGTTTTTGCACTAATTTTACTCTTATCGATTCAAAACCTTCAACAAGACAAAGAAATGGACGTACCAAATAGCATATTGTTGCTGCAGCAAGACGTATTGAAGAATTTCTAATCAAAAATTAATGAGCTTAACGTCGTGACAACTTTATTTCCAGAAGAGGTCCGTCCTGTTTAATGGTCCTCTTGTTTATGTTATCTAACGCCTCTTGATTACTTTTTATGGGGTTTTGTTATGTATTTGGTTTATGTCGACAAACCAACAACTCTTGAAGTATTGGAAACCAATCTGTAAGTTACCATTGAAGTCATACAGACAGATTTATTGGAAAAAAATAGTCAAAAATTAAAACTCGTGGCCATGGCTACTGATCAGTTTATTCTTACTTTTGTAGTTGTAATCAAGGCAATCGCTTTTACCTGGTACCTTCAATTCCTCTTGGTTGTAATGCAAAATTAATAAAAGAAAACACCAACGGGGTTTTTTTTACAAAATAAAGATGAATGTCCGATATAATTGTATCTCGTATTTACTATATATATAAGAGATATTACAAACATTTCTACTGCTGAACAAATTAAAATATTTCAAGAACAATAAAAATTCCCAACTTTTGCCCTTACGAGTAGATACTTCACATGTTGCCAAAAAATCAAAATTTAAGCAAAAAATAAATCTAAAATTTATGCAAATTAATTGCTTGTTTATGCAATAAAAATTAACAAGATAGAAATTTTGTATCTCAGCATTGTTGTTAGGTACATATTTGTTAGATACATATTTTGGCTTCATCTATTTTTAAGTTAAATCAACAGCAACAAGACAACAGAGATTAAAGTTTTTTTTTGTTTTTTTTTGTTTATTTCAATTTGCTGTTTACTTTTAACCTTCAAACTAAAGTGAGAGTAAAAGTCAGGGGTGGTAAACAAAAAAAAAGTTGACTTATTTAATTGTACTTTTCTGACTTAAATTGTACTTAATAGATCGTATTTTGGATTTAATAGTTTGCTTAATCTTTAAAAATTAATTTTACGTACTGTACGTATGTACGTACGTGCGAAGTTGATTAAGCGATGTCCGTCTGTCCGTATTCGGGTAGTAATGTCATTTGCCAAGGCACCAGAAGAGATACAAAAAATTTAAGCACACCAATCTGTTAGGCATAGTTTCGAAAATTTTGGTATTGCAATTCGTAACGTCGGATCATTCCTTTGAAGGTGGCAGACCAAAAACCAGGCTCACCTATATTTTTTCACGTTTTTTTTTAATTTTTTTGGCTTTAATAATTCTCTTTTGCCTTTTTTCTCAAATAAATATTAGACTGCGACAGGTAGATCGCAAGGATCTCGGGGGATCAATAACCCCCTGCTAGGGCCGGTTTTTGTTTGTTTTTAGGTTGGGAGTGTTTTTTGTTTTTGTTCTGATTTGTATTAAAGACCTTTACAGAAAGCAATACACATAGAGGTAGGCAATGGACCCACAGGGTACCCATTGGTAAATAGGAGCGGTTGAAGGGCACATAGGGGGTTAATATGAGGAAATTTTTTTAAGGATTTTTTTTGCTTTAGTCTGACCAAAAAAATTTTCGAATACAATTTTACAAAAAATTTTTTAAGAAAATATTACAAAAAATTTTTAAAAAAAAATTATCTTTTAAAAAAATGTTTACAAATAATTTTCGAAAAATTAAATCAAAAATTTCAATATTTCTTTGAAAATGAAAATCATGACTGTAACATAACATATGTATATTTTATATTAAGAATATACATATGTATGTATGTGTGTATATAGAGCAAGAGCCCCCACGCTAACCCCTAAGGGTATGTGAGCACATACATAATCTCAACGAGAACCTCACAGAGATGGGGGCTTTTGATATAGAGTAACATATTTTTTTAAATGCGTTTGATTTTTAAATAGATGAGATCTCTGTTTTAAAACCTAGGTGCATTAAACACATAGACACCATCAGGATACCGACTACAAACTGTCAAAAATAAAATACACACATTTATAGGTAAACGATTATTTTGAAGCCAGTATAGCTACAAGGCGAAATCTCTACACGACCACCTTTGTGGCTGTTGTCAACTTAAGCTAATTTCTATTTTATTCAACAAATGAAAATGTCACAAAATTGTAAATTACAAATTCATATACTAACTAAAAGTTTTGGAGGAAATATTTATAATTTTTTGAAAAATTTATTTAATTTTATAAAAGCCAACAATGTCAGAGTTTACGATGTAGCTGTCGTCTTCAATATCATTAAGTAGCTGACAAAACGACGACAATTGTAGCCAACGGAATTTGTTTTCATTTAGCTGCGTCGCCGCTGTCTTCTATTTCTTTAAAGCATGAATAATGAGGTTTTTCTCATACGACTGAATTTATGTAAAGAGCCAATAATATGGTGAAGGGTATAGAAGATTCGGCACGGCTGAATATAGCACTTTTACTTGTAATTTTTCTATTTTTTTTTTTTAATTATCACTATCACTCAGTTAATAATAAAATTAAAAAATGCATGTGTATGAGATAAACAAGCCAAAGTAGGCACAAATTTATAGACCACAGACCAAACCGAAATCAGCAAGTGGATAATTAAGGTAACCACCTGCGATCTGGCTCGAGTCAGAATCCTTAATTACCCTGCAAACGGGGTATTTTTTGGGATTGTAAATTAAATACTACGCACTTAAGCCTTGATGATAACAGGACTATGCATAATTCAATTTCGCATTAATGAATAGAATTTGTCACGATGAGGAGGAATAACCTTCTCTGTCATTGTCCAGCCCTCTGTATTGGCAGGGTGGGGTTCCTTCGCAGTCCAAGGTTGCAAGACCTTACATACCTATCGGTTTGCGATATTACTAGGATAAGCTTTTTTATTCGGGCCTTGGCATGGTTTTGAACTAGAGTTGTGCAGTTAATGAATGACTTAGTTCAGTTAAACTAATCACTCAACTGACCTAAGTGAGCTGATCACCACACTAAGCTGAAATCAGCTCCTTAGTTCAGTCAGCTCAGTAGGTCAGTCAGCTCAATACGTTAGTCTGCTTACCAGTTCAGTCAGCACACTACTTCAGTTACCTCACCAGATCTGTCAGCACACTACTTCTGTCAGCTTCTCAGTTCAGTTCAGCTCATTAGTTCATATGGTCTTATTTTTGAACTATAAAAGGTCGACTATTAAAATTTTCAAAGAAGGTGTATTACTATGGCAACTATAACGATAACTAAAAATTAAAGGGTGTTCCGACAGTGACGTAATTTCCATGATCTATAATAGTTAGACTTTTAAAATTTTCTCAGAAGGTGTGTGACAACTATAAAAATGACTGCAATTTTTTTTATAAATAAACAATGATTTTTTTCGTCACTTTAACTTAAAAGTTTTAAAGAAATTTTTTTTACATAAGTGATCAATACCGATTAACGTTATAATTGTTATGTCAATAATTTAATAATTGTCACCTTTTTTATTTGCCTCATTATTTAACAAATGTTTAAAATAAGTAAATCACAGTTAAATAAGCAAGCAAAAACCCAGTTGCCATTTACAGATTCAACTTGAGCTCAGACAGAGTTGTTTTACAAAAATAATACATTACTACTGAGCAAATGAACTAAGAGACCGATTTAGTTCAGTAAAGCGATCTGAACTAAAAAGTTCGCTCAGTTTAATGACCTAACAAGCACAATTCTATTTTGAACTACTAGTTCTAGGCCAAGTGTGGATCTGCAGGAACCATAAGGTTCTTCCTGCTCATCCCGCTTTCGTGTGTCACAAAGGGACCACAAGGACCCAAGTGAGTTTGTTGCTGGTCTGCCCAACCTATCTAATAAATATTGTTTCAGGAGTCAGAATAACAACACTTAGCATACAAAATCCTCTACAACATAACCAAGGTATATTTATCTTACTAGGTTGTGTCGTCCGCCCAGCTGATTTAGTAGTTCGACATGTCAAAAGTTGTATGTGTTCAGAAATTTTATAGTGTAGAAGTGAGAAAGCAATAAAACACATACTCGCCTTCTCAATTTTCTTATATGTTTTTTGACATTTCGAACTACATAGCAGCAAGAAATGTATTTGTTGTAGGGATGCCACTACCTAGTAAAATAAATTGTATCCAAGTTTCGCAATTGTATCCAATGACCCAATTGAATCAAAAAGGTACAACTTTACCAACTCTGGTAAAAGTTGAAAAGATTTTCTACTACGTGTTGTTGGTTTTAAAAAAACCGGAAAATAAAAATTTAAATTCCAAATAAAATTGAACCGGCTTTAATTTGAATTTAGTTTGTATTTTGACAAATTTAGCAAAAAAAAAAACCAACAACCAGCTCAATCGCGGGATTAATAAACGTAAAGTGATAACAGTACTTTTCTCGAAGGTTCTACTATTATTTTATTAAGGTACAGATATTGCGTTCAGCAGGTTAAATTAATTATTTTTTTGTTTATCTCATTGTTTTAGTTTTTTTCTCTTCTAAGTTTTTCTTTTCTTAATTTAAAATAATTTCTAGTTTCTAATTTTTTTATGCGAAAGTTTCTTCTACTCTACATTATATGCCAATAGCTACAGTTAGGAAATAAGTAGTTTTTCGTTATTTTAAGTAAATTTTAAACATATGTACATATGGGTTACACTACACATGGGTTACCTTATAGCTGAAGTTTTAAAGTTTTACAGTAAAGCCTTCCTGATTAACGAAGGAGTAAAATTTTAATATTTCAGTATACAAGTAGGTTCCGGTAATTAAGTAACCAGATGGTAGAGCGCCAGATAATAGTTTTAGAGCTGACGCTATAGCTGAAATTTAGTCAACAAGAAGTTCGCGGTGAGTTAAATAATTCCAACATATCAAACCTAAGAAATAATAGGGATACAAAATTATGACAAGAAAGAAAGATCTATAAATTTTAAAATAACTAGCTGTGTGCGTCCTGACAACATTTTGTTCGATTTTGCTGTGAAAGTAATTCACACCAAATTTAAGACTCTTTCTTATTTACTGTATATAAAGGTACCCATCCCTGGATAAAATTCTAAAATTTATATAAAATTCTAAAAATTATTGCATACCTCTTTAAAAGGTGTTAAAATAGTTTAATAACAATTTAATTCCACAAAGGAAAAATACAAATTTTATACAATTGGCCATTTGGCAGTAAGTAATTTATATTTTATCATTATATGAAAGCAGCGCCATCTGTTGGGCAACCGGGTTTAAAATATCCCGCTTTCAATAAATATTTTGTCATTATTTTAAAATAGCGCCATCTGTTGCGCAACCTTGTTTAAAGAGTCCGCTTTAAAAAAGAAAAGATGCCTTAAAGTATGCAGTACCTTTAAATCGGTAAAAAAATCGGCGTACTTTCAATGCTTTTTCTCCACTTACTCTTGGAAATAAGATATTTTTGTAAAAAAAATATTCCACATTGGAATCAGGATACTAAGAGGTACCTCCTCACAAAATTTTGTTAAAATCCATCCAGTAGTTTTTACGTGATGCGTACGCAAACACAAAGACAGACAGACTAAAAGGAAATGATTGACTGTTTTGTTATATGTCTGGAAGACAAGTTTCTATCCACAAATTTTGGTTGTTAAAAGTACTGAGATCAACATGAGATAACCTCCTTAGACTGAGCGGTAGTGCGATAGTTTATTAGTCTGTGTGTTGAGAGTTCGAGTCCCGGTGTTTTCTGAAGACAAGCCAGAAGTTTCGCATATAGTGTTAAAAAAGTGTTCGTGGCTGATACATAACAATTATAGCGAAAGTTGTGTTAAAGTATATGAGATGGCATGCTGTTAAGATCAAAATGAGAACCAAATTCTTGCTTAGTCCAATACCTATCACTATAATTGTATTGTACCAATCGAGAACGTAGTTCACCTCATAAAGTTATTAGAAAATAACTTGAACACTTTCAAATAAAGGTATGGTCAAGCTCATACTCGAAAACACATGTTTTTTCTCAGAGAAGCCAATGTCAAATTTAGAGAGTATCATTATTGCCGTTATCTAGATATAGGATGAATACTGTGTACGGAGGATACCCGGCCCTACCGTCACAATCGCCAAGTTTTTCTTGAAAATTAACGTTATTTTTAGAGTTCAAAACTTTAACACATTCTATTATAGTTCGATAGGTTCACGACAATAATTTTTGACTTTTAATGCGAGTTACGACGCCCACTATTCCAACCCATCTAGTTTTTTATTCGAACGACTTTAGACTTATATAATTTCAAAACCTTACCTATGGGAGTTACAACATCTAGACTTTCAATCGTGTAGATTTTTTGTGCTGTATTGCTCATTAATAAGGGAGTTCCTCGTACAAAATTTTAACTACTATAATATGTTTTTTTTTTGTATGGAAATTACCACGCCCATTTTTCCAATTCCATCTGTTTACTACTAAAATGTGTGCACTAATATAAGGGATACTTGTGGAAAATTTGAAGTCTCTACCTATTGTAGTTCTCTAGGTATACGATAATAATTTTTCACTTTATATGGCAGCCACGCCCACAATTCCAATAAATCCATTCTATTTCTAGACTATTCACGGTATTGACGGGGTTACTTCTAGATAATTTTAAGCTAAATATTATAGTTCTCTATGTTCATGATTGTTCATTAATTTTAGATATATCAAAGAAGTGGGCGTAAAATGGTTGCGATAAGTTTTTTTTAAACTTTAATTGGATTTTAGTTAAATTAAAAAAGTGGGAGTTAAGGTGGGCGTGGTCAATTTCTCTTTCCGTAAAAACCTTAGTTGGGTTATGATAACAATTTCAACAAGAAAGTGATACGAACGACATTTGATTTTATTAATATAGATAGATAGATAGATAGATAGATAGATAGATAGATATATAGGTAGATAGATAGATAGATAGATAGATAGATAGATAGATAGATAGATAGATAGATAGATAGATAGATAGATAGATAGATATATAGGTAGATAGATAGATAGATAGATAGATAGATAGATAGATAGATAGATAGATAGATAGATAGATAGGTAGATAGATAGATAGATAGATAGATAGATAGATAGATAGATAGATAGATAGATAGATAGATAGATAGATAGATAGATAGATAGATAGATAGATAGACAGATAGATAGATAGATAGATACATTGAAGATACAGGAAATAAAAATATTTAAAAAATTAATAGCTATAATACTTCCTTAATTTCTTTAATAATATTTGAAATCCCTTTTCCCTTTTTTGCATTAAACATTGCGAAATAGAGTCAACTTTGCATCTTTGCTGGTTGTGTGCTCAACATGCAACTCAAACAATTGTTACCCATAGTAGAGTTGTCAAAAATAAAGTAAAAAAATTATTAAGATTAACATTGCTGTTATTGTTGAACTATAAAACTCAAGAATATACTTGTCTTCATATTTACACACTTATGAAATTATTCAAAAAAGCCGACACACTGTCGCACTTCAATGTTCATTCACAGGTTTTTATTTTAATGGATGCCAAGTTCAAAGAGTTTGTAAAAAAAAATTAAAAAGGGAAAGCACCATTTCAACATTTTTACAACCTTTTGTTTATTTTGTTAAAAGAAATACATACATAAATAAACGAAGAGATTCATTAAGATAAAAAAACTAATTGAAGTTATTTTTATTTAGCCTCTGCCACTTACATATTTACTTAAAGAATATTTAACGACCTGGTGCTATTTGGATCTTTTGAAGCTAAATTCATGTTTAATTATTGCTATTTAAATACAAAGGTCTTGACTGGTTATTTAACACAAGTTTGTAATTTCACATAGCAATTGTTATTTTAATACCTTTATTTTTCTTACAAAAGTGGCAAAGGGAAGGAGAGATTTTTGAAATGATTTTGTAAAGATATTTCAGGAACATACTTGAAAATGGAACTGAAGAAGCATATGAATGAAGTAATTTTTTTTTCTTCTTAAGAACATGTTTTTTTTCTTGATATTCTATAGGTACCTCCATAGACTAGTGCGCTAGTCCATTAGTGTGGGTTCAGTTCTTGCCAAAGACTCGGGTTTTATCTTCAGATAAGCAAGAAGCTTTACAGTTAATTTAAATTTGAATTCATCTGAATTTTTGGTTCTAATTTCTCTTGGAACTATTCCCTAAGTAGTCTTAAAATCCACGAAATTTTTGTCTGATCACATGACTAAAAAGGTGAATATTATTGTCGATAGTCTGGCAAGACTAAAGACTTTCAAGAGTCACAGTATCAATTTAAAATTGGTAGTCAAGTGCCAAGTGGATCTACATGGAGTGACGGAAAAGCATAATTGCATAAGGCACTATTCGGTATCTGATCTATGTAATGCACAGTGGGGCAGAATCAAAATATTTTGGAAATACCTCTGCCATTTGTAAGGGCTAGGACGATTGATCCAAAATTTAGCATGAATATAATGACGGCCATTTTTAGGCCAAAATACACAAAAATTCAATAATTTTGAAATTTTCAAATTGAAAATCGTCTAGTTTTTACTCAGAAAATATATAATCTTAAAATGTTGCTAACTTATAATGGAAAAAAATTCGCTGAACATTGTTTAAGACCATGAGAATATTTAAAAATCAACAAAAATTTAAAAAATGCCAAGCTCTAAAAAAATTTTCACCATCCACCTGACAAGCTGAGATACTCCTCTGCTATGCTCATGCCAAATTTTAGTCTTTACAAATGCCTGAGTAATTTCAAAAATATTTTGATTTTGCCCCACTGTGAAATGGTGAGTGTAATAATATCATTGATTAACTAACGAGGTGGGGTTACACAATGATCTCTGGGATGAAGAAGAGTTGGATTAAACCACCGATTAGTCAGTGACTATTGCTGAGCCTGAACTGATCAGACCTAAAAAGGTAGTGAAGATAGCAGGGTTTTTAGAGCCCATATTTGAGAAAAATAAAAATTCTAATAATAATATTCTCTAGAATTTTTAAATATCATTTTTCTCCTCGTACAGCCTGCAAAAATAAGTTGCCTAACCTCTTCAAGTAATAGTAAGTAAGTTTTAAGTAATAAAAAATTGTTCTTCTAAAAAACGACTTCAAAACAAACTGACGAGCATCGAATCTAAAAAATATTTAAATCCTTAGAAGCCCCTTTGTTACTTTATCAAAAGATAATCCCTTATACGGCCAAATATCCGCCTATGTGGGACACCCTTTAACTTTAAACTTCATTAAATTCGTGTTAAAGTGGCTATAGGAATCCACCTGCGATACATGGACAGTCTTTCAGATATTAGAGCGACATTAATATGGTTACTTATTTACCCTTTGAGTACAGAAACATAAAACTGAACTTTTTTTAATATAAATTTATTTTCTTATACTTATAATTGACCACGAGAATAGTTATTCTTATATTTCTTAATCAAGTTGACCTCTTGATGCTAGGCATGTAAAAATTCAATGAAATCAAACTACTTGTTTCATAAATGAAAGATTGCTTAAATCCTCACCAAATATTAAGTTTTTGCGACCACATTTACATGTTGTAAGACCGGGTGCACCGGCAGGCTGATAGTTATTGTGCTAGTCTATCAGTCCGAAGTTGTGGGTTCGATTCCTATCGAAGACTCTAATATTTTCCACTACAAGTTTTCTGGACGACCAGAAAATTGCTTGGATATAATATAATCTGGGTACCTTAAACTGCATTATTGATAGAACATGGATACTTAAAGTATTATCTGGCCAAGATAAAAACAGTGGAAAGACGGGCATTCGTGCTGGACTACGAGCAAAAGCATATGAAAATGTGGGTACTATAGGGACCTTAGCCTTAGATAGATGTTAGCAATTACGAGACGCTTTGTGTTAAAAGAAGAAGAAGGTCGACGATTGTCAGTCGCCAGTCTGAAATCACTACAGCCAAAAGTAAAAGGCTAGTGCTAGCACGAGACTCAATAAAAGCAAGCTAGTCATGAAAGAAAGGATCGAAAAGGAGCTATAAAGTTAGTGGTCTGCTTTGATATCGCCCTGCAAAATAATAAAAATAAATAATAAATGTGTCGTTTCATTTGTAGGTAAAGGTGATTATTAATCCAAAATAGATTGCAGTAACGAACGCTTCATTTAACAATCATTTGGAGGTGCTGCTGAATAATAAACAACAGATTTAGCAGCATCCGGCCGTCGTTGCATAGAGAAGAAACCACAAAACAATGTTGTTAAGGTGAAAATATGATTTGCAATTAACTACCAAAAGCCATATTTTAAAATAATATTTTTAATTAAAAGTTCTCCAGTTAAATTGGATTTAATTAATTTGAAAATTCCCTTCACTTTACAAATCCACGAAGAACTTTCTCATCACATAATGTTGAGACAATGTATGTTGCATTTTCAGCTGCAGACCGCTCGCTAATCACGCTAATTGCAAATAATTTTGTGGTTTTGTATTCTTTCTGCATTTGTTTAATGACGTTGCAGGTTTTGCTGTTGTTGCAACAGCAACAGCCACCAATAAACAGGTTTATTAAATTTTGATTTCCTTTTACAGTCGCACAATGGAGTGAGTAAATCTATTAATGTTTTTCTTAACGTACTTGCATCTCTTTCATATTAAACATTGTTGCAAAGAAGTTTTAAAAATTTTTTTTAACATAATGTTTAAATTGTGAGCAACAAGTCATTTGTCATTGTTGCAACATGTTAAATATTGATTTCATGAGACGATCATTTCGCAAATTTATTACAAAAGCTTTATTGTGATTTGTTAATTTTAAAGGAAGTCATTGAATAAAATTATGGCTTTGAAAATGTTCATATTTTTTATGATTGTCTATTGTTTAAGGGAAAATTTTATATTTATATTTATTTAAATTATAATTATAATTTTAATTGATACAAACTAAGGCATGGAATTTTTTTTAATTGTTCGAACTTTGTTTTTGAACTTGAAAACGAATACATTTTCTCTGTACGGTGGAGTGTTTAATAGTTCTGTTATTCTGATTTATGTTGAATTGTAGTTGTTATTATTGTATAATAAAAGCAACAAAGCAAACTTGTTCCTACTTACGAGCATTTGTACTTTAAGCATAATTATTTGTTGATTAAGTATTTTTAAACTTTGACACTGTGGGAGCAAAATGTGTAAATTGAGTAAATTAATACGAACTGTGTATAGTTTTCAAAAGCAAGGTTGGAATAATAGGATTAAACTAAGTCAAGTAAACTAAGTCAAGTTGAAGGATCTCGTGTGCTATGATTTTTCGAAAAAAATTGCTTCCGCTTGTGTGTTATTTGTTTGACATAGAAGTTGAAGACTTGAAGACTCACACACGTACAAGATTTTAATTTTTTCATTCTTATGGGGGACCCTTTAAGTTTAAAATTAAAGTCATATTCGCGAAAATTGCATCACGATTGGAACACCTTTTAAATTTTAGTAAATTTTATAGTGGCCATGGTAATACACTTTCTATAAAAATATCAGGCGCTTGTCTATTGCAGTTCAAAAAGGTAATTCAATAAGGTAATATACTTAAAAAACATGTCACTGTTGGAACACCCTTTAGTTATTAGTAATTGTTACAGCGCCCGAAGTTCAACATCTACTGTAAACATTTCAAGAGTCTACCTATTACGGTTTAAAAAATAAGGCTATTTACGTACAAATCATCTCACTGTTGGAACAACCTTTAATTTTGTTATATTTTATAGCGGCCATGGCAATTCTCTTGCTATGAATATATCAAGAGTATACCTATTACGATTAAAAAAAAACCCTTTAATTTTTAGTAATTGTCATAGCGGTCGTGGCAACACATTTTCTGTACAAATTGGAAGAGTCTACCTATGCCGGTTCAAAAAATAAGGCGTTATACATGCAAATCACGTCACTGTCGTCAAACCCTTTAATTATTACTGTTTTTTATAGGGGTCATAGTAATACACCATTTGTAAAAATTCCAAGAGTCTATTATTGTTAAAAAATTGGGCCATATTCATGCAAATCACGTCAATGTTGGCACACGCTTTAATTTTGACTATTTGTTATAGTAACCATATTAATACACCTCCTGTAAAAACGTCAAAAGTCTACCTATTATCGTTCAAAACTTAGGCCATATACATGCAAATCATGTCACTATCGGTACACCCTTTTAGGTTCCATTTTGTATACTTGCTTAAAAATCGAACATAGTTTTAATTACTGTCTGCACATTTTAAGTGGTTGTTGCCTCCTACAGCTCAAAAAATAAAGACATAAACGTTAATAACACGTCACTTTCAAAACACTCTATAAGTTTTAGTATTTGTTGCTATAGCGACCTTCTGTAAAAATTTCAAGAGACTACATATTATGGTTCAAAACTTAGGCCATATACATGCGAATCACGTCACTATCGGAACACCCATTAATTTCGAGGTTAAATTTATTTATATTTGTTTATTTAGCGAACAAAGTTTTTATTACTGTTTGTAAATTTTAAATGTATGCCTCCTACAGTTCAAGAAATAAATACATGTACGTGAATAACACGTCTCTAACGGAACACCCTGTAAGTTTTAGCATTTGTTGCTATAGCCGCAACAGTTATACATCTTCTGTCTACATATTACGGTTGCAGAGATAAAAGGCGCTGACAGACGGACAGACATTGTAGCGAAAACAATAGGGTTACGTTTTTACCCTTTGGGTACGGAACCCTAAAAAATTTATACATTTACCACCAACACTCCCCCACAAAACTAAAAAATTTTGTAAGCAGACATATAAAGTGTGTGTATTCTACTGCAAGATCCCTTTAAGGAGATGATAGCTAATTAAAAATATAAACTTGATAAATTTGGTAGTCCCAGCTCCTGAGCTCGACCGTTGCTTTTACAAAATTTTAGCCTTTAGCTTTTAAAATCCCAAAGCTAGGATTTACAAACCGAAATCAGTTTTATAGAGCCAAATATGCCTTTTAATAACATGACTTTAATTATTACAAAAAGTATAAAAATGGCGGGTATTTATTTTTCTAAACTTGTATTTTTTACTCATCTATTCTAATTGACTAATTATACATAGAATCTTGTATAGACAAAAAATGGTTGCACCAATTGAAGGTTTTAATTCCGATACAACTATCATTATTATTTATTTCAATTGAATTATTTCTTTAATTGGAATATTATTTTATTTTCTTCATTCTTAATTAAATATATAATTGTATCAATTAAAAATTTAATTAGGTTTGTATCTGAAAGTAATCAAAAATGTTAATAGGTGCAAACATTTTATTCTGTGTATTCGAAAATTCTCCGCTTCAGAAATATAAAAAATATAATGTAACAACAAACATTATATTTGTTATATTTTAAACTTGCTTAAATTTTATTATCTTGCTAAGACAGGATAAAGTTCAATTAAACAAAAAAATAATTGAATATAATATCTGCCTTACTGTAGGCTGTAGCACAAAGAAATGCTTACAATTCCAGCTTGCGCTGCGCCTAGTAGCTAGCAGATCGTCATAACTCAATAATTTTAGTTAAATATAATTCTTCATTTTTAGGATGAAATTCATTTAACTTTTTATACATTCGCTTATATCTTAGAGAGTCGAGTTGCTTTAAAGCGGAAATAAATAAAAAAAACTTTAACTTTAGTCTGTTAAATTACATATTTTTTGCATTACTACGTTTTTGCGGTAAATGAGCAATTTGTCCTAATTATTTCTTCAACATTTCTATATTTTTTTTCAACTTTTCTTTAAATTCACTTTTTCAAACCAGTTCACCATGCATGAATCCACAAGAAATTGTTGCAGCTCCACGCCTTTAAAGATAAACATCTTATCTTTACTTTTTATATTTCATTATACACACTTTGGTTTTATTTTAAAGGTTTTTATTGTAAAGTTTCCTTTTTTTAAGTTGTTTCTGTTTTTTTTTTGTTGTGTTTCATCCTTACCTTGAAAGCTAAATCTGTATTTGGTAAACTTAGTTAGGAAAAATATATTATTATTCGTTATTAATCCACAAAAATGTGATCTTCAGCAGGATAATCCAAATATTGTGATTGAAGGAACCAGTTGCAAAAACTTAAAAAAAAAATTTTATTTTAAACTACAAACGTTACCGTCCATGCAACAGTTAATTGATAAATATAAATTTTGTTGTTGAAATTTATCTTTTAATACTAAGAAGGAAGCGAACAACCGACTCGAATGAAGTAAAATCTGCAACTGAGTACGAAAGAAACATGTTTTACTGCTATATAAATCGTATGATCGATCGTGTTCCATTGCATCCATTGGATGAAAAAGTTAAAAGAAAAGCAAAGCAAAGCAAAAAAAAAAAAAAAAAAAAAAATTAAAAGAAAAAGAAAAAGTATTCAACATAACGAACAATAATGTAGGAACATCAAAAACAACTTTTATTCGCGTATTGTACTAACAGCTAAACGAAGTGCAGATACGAGTAATATTCGTGTAAGAGTCCAAATAAGCAAACATTTGGTAAATAAATGTTACAAGAAGTTGTTGTAGTAACTAGTGGTTAGTGAAGTTTTGCTTAAATTCGGGTAAATGATATTTTAATTTCATACATGTTTGTTTGTGTTTTAATACGCACAGTGGGATATGTTTATCTATATAAATAAAATCAAATGTTGTTCGTTGCTAATCGCATCACTTAAGAACGGTTGCACCGATTTGACCAATTTTTTAATCTTCATCATTACTCAACTTTTACGAAAAAAAATTCACCACGCCCACTTTTACTACGACTTTTTAAGTAGCTAGAGAACTATAACAGGTAGATCTTTGAAATTTTCTACCAGTAACACAGTAATATATATACATAGTTTAGCAAAACATAGGCTGGATTGAAATAGTGGGCATGGTACCTCCCATACAAAGTGAAGAATCATTATCGTTTATCTAGGGAACTACAACAGGTACAGTCTTGAAATTTTGCATAAGTAACCCAAAGACTAATGTGCATAGTTTAAAAAAACTCAGACTGCCTAGTCCAGTCTGGTAGACATGGTATCTCACATATGAAGTGAAAAATTATTATTGTGTACCTAGAGAACTAGAAGTACCTTAAGTTGGATAACTGCATTGATGACAGGTCATGGAAACTTTAAGTATAAGCTAGCTAAGATGAAAGTCGAAAAAGATGATACTTTGGAGACTGTTCCTGGAAGAGGCTGAGACGGCAGCGCACATTGTGTGTGAATTTCCAGCAGTAGCTAGCATAAGACTCAGGACAACTGGTAGAAGCTTGTTAAATGTGGAGGCCATGGGGAACCTGAGCCTTGAACAAATGCTAGCGTTCACTAGAGACTGCGTGATGAGAAAGAAGGCCGACAGTTACCAGTCGATAGTCTGAAGTCACTAAAGTCAAGATTAAAGGCTGGTTGTAGCTCGTGACTCAATGAAAGTAAGGTTGCCGTAAATTACATTTCGGTTTCCTTGATCATGGAGGACGGAAGGGGGTCGAAAGGGGACCCATAATGGAAGTGGTCTGTTTCGTTAGTAATAATAATGGAGAACTACAACAGGCAAAGCCTTAAAACTTTGCAAAATTAACCCTCAGACTAATGTGCATAGTCTAGCAAAATATAGACTATATTAGGATAGTGGGAGTGGTACCTCTCAGTAAAAGAAAAATATTATTATCGCGTTATTACGCATGGTCTAGCAAAAAACAGATTGGATACAAAAAGTAGTTATGGAAACAATTTTGTCGCGAGAATAGCGTGCGTTTTCAATACATTAGCAACTCTCTCGCGGTTAACATTTGTGTTTAAAGGCATTTATTTTTTCACATATTTATTTTAATTTTGAAACTTTGCTGTTTTGGTTTTGATTTTAACCATCGAAAAATACTATTAGCTTTTTAAACATTGCAATATCTAATGCAAAAATTATTTTGTTAGATAATAAAAATATATCAAATTTATATTCATATAAATCTAAATTGAAAATATTCTTTAAACAGAACTCGGTATTAATATTATGTTTGATAGCAGCTTTAACTTTTTTGAATTATTTATTTTTTTATTTATTTATTTAACAAGAAGCGATATATTGTTTTAGAAGATACAATTCGTTCGTTTTCATAAGGTGTAACAGCTTAAGCTTAGATTTAGTCGGACGGACTATAAATTTTTTGGTAAATATAAGCATAGCTGTTAGTAGCTTAATCTTTTGAAATGTAATAAGCGGACTGTTCAAATTTACACAGAGGGCGTATAACTCTGTCTGCTATAGAAAAATGTATAAAAAATAAAATTAATGTTAAAAGACGTCCAAATATAAAAAGTGTAACTAACATGTATGGTATCACCCTATGGGAATATAGGTATACTCCAAAAACAACTATTTAAAATATAAAATTAATAATGGTAGGGTGCCCCACATAGAATGTTATTGTTACATATATTGTATTTTGTTTGTTAATATATGCTTATATTAGACTCCGTCTGTCCGTCTGTCTACTTTCAAGTTGGGGTTTACCAAGAATTATTTTTTGCCTTTTAACTTTCTATGGGCACGAAAATAAGTGTTTCTAACTGCTTAAAAGTATTTTTTTGAGCATTAAAGATTATTTAATAATGAGATTTTTAATATATAATTTATAAAATGTACGGTTGTACTGAACCCTTTGTGTGTGAGTCTGAGTAGAGTACGTGGCTTGATAAAGTCCTTGCATCGAAAGCGTTCACCAGTGACGATGGTTTTCACCAAAACGTATAGAAATTGTTTCTTCAGAAGGCTAGAAATATAGTAGGTTTCAAAATATAATCAAATAAAATAAATCTGTTTTTTAGATTTGTGTCCAAAGCACAAATCATAATTTTATCATAAAAATATATTTTACAAAAATTTTAAAATTAACAAAACAACAAAAAATGGGATCAAAAAACCAAAAATGCACCAAAAATCTCTTTTTTTTTATTTAAACACATAATTGGGATTTTACTATTTATCTTAATTTCACATAAAGATTTAGATTTTACTAAAAATACTATAAATTGATGACGAATATTTAAGAAAAAGAGTATCAGATGACACTTTAAAATTTGCCAAAAATTGAAGCAAATATTTTGAAAGACTTTAAATTGAGCCGTTATTTACATTATAAGGTTATGCACGGTAAAATAGCTTTGATACGCTATCTTTTGCCAACTTAATAAATAGTAGACAAATTTGATTCTATAAATATGTTTTTTAAAGATCTTTTTAATTAAAATTTCTCCTCGCATTTTAATAAAGAGATTAAAATTTCTTAAATAAGAATTGTTCAGTTTTTAAATTTTTAACAAACATATAACGAAATTGTATAGAGACTATTTTGCCGGCAGAGACAAAGGCATCCCGAAAGTAGTTTTACTACTCAATGGCAATAAAAGCCATCATAGATATTGTGTTACCCTCTTCGGTTTCTCTGAAAATTTTTTGTAATTTTTTTTGAGAATTTTTCTGTAAAAATTTTTTTTCAACTTTTTTGTAAAAATTTTTCTGAAAATTTGTTTGAAAATTGTTTTGTAAACATTTGTTGTAACTTTTTGCAAATATTATTTGTAAAAATTTTTGTAAAAATTTTTGTAAAAATTTTGAAGAATTGTTTTGTAAATTTTTTTTTTAATTTTTTGTAAAAATTAAGAACTTCCTGCAATCTACATTGCTTTAAAATGGTCATACTAAATGAAAATAATTTCCTCATATTGACCCCTCTATGGGACTATTGACTGCTCCTGGTTACCAGTAGGCACCCTGTGGGTATATTTGCTACCTCTATATGTATTGCATTCTATAAAGGCCTTTAATACAAATCGAAGCAGAAAAACCTTACCAACTTAAAATAAACACAAAACCGACCCTCGCCAGGGGGTTGTTGATCACCCGAGATCTATATGCATTTCTTAAGATCTATCTTTCGCGGTCTAATATTTATTTAAAAAAAAGCTAAAGAGAATCATTACAACTGAAAAAAATAAAAACAACGGCAGATTGGTGGGCTTAAATCTTCTGTACCTCGTCTGGCGCCTTGGCAAATGACATTTAAACATCAAAACGTACAGACGGACATCGCTTAATCAACTTCTCTATGTATAAGGATGCTATAAAGAAAAAGGAGTTCTGAATTATCGAAAAATTTATTTTTTTTCTAAATTTTCCTTTGATTTTTTTGCCTTTAACACCACTGTCTATAATTCGTAAAAGTTGGTTAAGTTTCTTAAAATATAAAACTTTAATATGAAACTTGAAAATTTAATAATTGAAATTTCAAATTAAATTGCCAAACAGCGTGAGTGTATAAGTTCCTGCAGATGCGTGTTAGTGAGAATAAGTGTCTGTGTAAATACACATTTCAATTTTATAGAGTTATAATCACCACAATAAAAATTAAAACAATTATTAATTATGAAAAGAAATAAAGAAATAAGAAAATGATTATATCGGTTAAAATTTTGTATATTAACTTTGGCAGACGGACATTCAGATGATTAATCCGAATGGAATGCAGCCAAATAAGAAAACAGTGGCAACAATTCAAGAGCTAGCTGTTGGTTAATTTTATCTTCATTCGAGTATTTTCAAAATATCTTGTGTTATTGCTGAAAAAGAAAATATAAACAATAAGATAAAAATGAAAACTTTTGACCATTAACTTTAACTACGTGTCGGACGAGTGTGAAGCAAAAAGTGTTAATAATAGAAGTGAGTGTGTTTCCACACATTTCTTTAATTCGGTTGGTTGCCATTTGGAAAAATTTGATATTGGAAAATATAAAACAAATGAAAAAATAAAACTAATTATATTGCTAAATAGACTTCAAGTATGTGCAACACATAATTTATATTTTACATTCATAATACCAGTGCTCTGGGATTTATTGTTTTTTAAGAATACCCTACGCTACTTAAATTAACAGTTAAAAATGGAGTTGGAATCGTTTCATACTTAGTCCCCAAGTCTAAATTATACTATGCAAAAATTGATTTTTAAAGCAATATATGTAAATTTATGAGTTGAACATTTTAGACACTATAAACAGGTCTAAGACTGGATTTAACAAAAATACCTTTAGAGACTGCATAAACGGGAGGAACTTATGACGTGTACTAAAGCTTGAATTTATAAGACAAAAGATTGAATTGATAATATTATGTCAAGTTTATTTATTTGATTTGCATTAATTTTTAATTATTGTTTTTCACTAGCAATAAAACTGAAATTTATTCGTTAGGGAAAAACCTGATAATGTATGAAAATAAATTAAATTCGTGTTTTTAAAGCAAAGTTTTAGCAAAATACAGGATATCAAAGATTTATTAGAACTTTTAAGTTCATAGTCTAGTCATAGTCTAGTCTAATCTAGTTTTTTTTATGGACTTAATGATAGCGCACTATCAATAGTGATCGTACGCAGGACCAAAGCCTAGTCATAGTCTAGTCTAGTCATAGTCATGGTCATAGTCTAGTCATAGTCTAGTCAAAGTCTAGTCATAGTCTAGTCATATTCTAGTTATAGACTAGTCTTAGTCTAGTCATATTTTAGTTATAGTGTAGTCATAGTGTAGTCATAGTCTAGTCATAGTCTAGTCATAGTCTAGTCATAGTCTAGTCATAGTCTAGTCATAGTCTAGTCATAGTCTAGTCATAGTCTAGTCATAGTCTAGTCATAGTCTAGTCATAGTCTAGTCATAGTCTAGTCATAGTCTAGTCATAGTCTAGTCATAGTCTAGTCATAGTCTAGTCATAGTCTAGTCATAGTCTAGTCATAGTCTAGTCATAGTCTAGTCATAGTCTAGTCATAGTCTAGTCATAGTCTAGTCATAGTCTAGTCATAGTCTAGTCATAGTCTAGTCATAGTCTAGTCATAGTCTAGTCATAGTCTAGTCATAGTCTAGTCATAGTCTAGTCATAGTCTAGTCATAGTCTAGTCATAGTCTAGTCATAGTCTAGTCATAGTCTAGTCATAGTCTAGTCATAGTCTAGTCATAGTCTAGTCATAGTCTAGTCATAGTCTAGTCATAGTCTAGTCATAGTCTAGTCATAGTCTAGTCATAGTCTAGTCATAGTCTAGTCATAGTCTAGTCATAGTCTAGTCATAGTCTAGTCATAGTCTAGTCATAGTCTAGTCATAGTCTAGTCATAGTCTAGTCATAGTCTAGTCATAGTCTAGTCATAGTCATAGTCTAGTCATAGTCTAGTCATAGTCTAGTCATAGTCTAGTCATAGTCTAGTCATAGTCTAGTCATAGTCATAGTCATAGTCTAGTCATAGTCTAATCATAGTCTAGTCATAGTCTAGTCATAGTCTAGTCATAGTCTAGTCATAGTCTAGTCATAGTCTAGTCATAGTCTAGTCATAGTCTAGTCATAGTCTAGTCATAGTCTAGTCATAGTCTAGTCATAGTCTAGTCATAGTCTAGTCATAGTCTAGTCATAGTCTAGTCATAGTCTAGTCATAGTCTAGTCATAGTCTAGTCATAGTCTAGTCATAGTCTAGTCATAGTCTAGTCATAGTCTAGTCATAGTCTATGAGTTATGAGTTGAACATTTTAGACACTATAAACAGGTCTAAGACTGGATTTAACAAAAATACCTTTAGAGACTGCATAAACGGGAGGAACTTATGACGTGTACTAAAGCTTGAATTTATAAGACAAAAGATTGAATTGATAATATTATGTCAAGTTTATTTATTTGATTTGCATTAATTTTTAATTATTGTTTTTCACTAGCAATAAAACTGAAATTTATTCGTTAGGGAAAAACCTGATAATGTATGAAAATAAATTAAATTCGTGTTTTTAAAGCAAAGTTTTAGCAAAATACAGGATATCAAAGATTTATTAGAACTTTTAAGTTCATAGTCTAGTCATAGTCTAGTCTAATCTAGTTTTTTTTATGGACTTAATGATAGCGCACTATCAATAGTGATCGTACGCAGGACCAAAGCCTAGTCATAGTCTAGTCTAGTCATAGTCATGGTCATAGTCTAGTCATAGTCTAGTCAAAGTCTAGTCATAGTCTAGTCATATTCTAGTTATAGACTAGTCTTAGTCTAGTCATATTTTAGTTATAGTGTAGTCATAGTGTAGTCATAGTCTAGTCATAGTCTAGTCATAGTCTAGTCATAGTCTAGTCATAGTCTAGTCATAGTCTAGTCATAGTCTAGTCATAGTCTAGTCATAGTCTAGTCATAGTCTAGTCATAGTCTAGTCATAGTCATAGTCTAGTCATAGTCTAATCATAGTCTAGTCATAGTCTAGTCATAGTCTAGTCATAGTCTAGTCATAGTCTAGTCATAGTCTAGTCATAGTCTAGTCATAGTCTAGTCATAGTCTAGTCATAGTCTAGTCATAGTCTAGTCTAGTCATAGTCTAGTCATAGTCTAGTCATAGTCTAGTCATAGTCTAGTCATAGTCTAGTCATAGTCTAGTTATAGTCTAGTCATAGTCTAGTCATAGTCTAGTCATAGTCTAGTCATAGTCTAGTCATAGTCTAGTCATAGTCTAGTCATAGTCTAGTCATAGTCTAGTCATAGTCTAGTCATAGTCTAGTCATAGTCTAGTCATAGTCTAGTCATAGTCTATTCATAGTCTAGTCATAGTCTAGTCACAGTCTAGTCATAGTCTAGTCATAGTCTAGTCATAGTCTAGTCATAGTCTAGTCATAGTCTAGTCATAGTCTAGTCATAGTCTAGTCATAGTCTAGTCATAGACTGGTCCTATTTTTTGTCATACTGTAGCCATAGTCCTAATCTATTAATAGTCTTGCCAAAAGCTTGTCCTAATATTGTGGCAATTCACCCACGATCTGACGTGACATAGAAGGCTTTAATATAAGAAACAACTGCAGTAATTAGGACATACAAGCAAACCTAAAAATAGAAAACATAAACCTCTACAAATAAAGTACAGGGTAGTCTGAAAAGAAGTATCTTTTTAAATCAAATGATTTATAAATTGTTTCTTTCTGAAAGAGTGAATGAACAACCTTGGAAAATATTTCAAACTTATTTCCAAAGCAAGAACATGGAATGAGGTGAAAAGATCATTTTTTCTAAAGATGCATTTTCATGTCGACGGCTATGTCAAGAAACAAGAGTCGCATCCTTGGCGAAGTTAATTACCTACCTGTCAACATAGCTGCTATGACTCCAAAGCTACAGTTTATGAACAAAAATTAAACTACACACTGAAAAACTAATTTTTCTACCTTAGAAAGTCTTCAGGGGTCTAAGACCATTTTCACTCGATTTCTCACTAAATTTAGCCCCAATTAACCGGTAAAATGCTTAACAGTTTCAAGTGGTTAACTATAAGACTTTAGAGTTTTCAAAACATTTTAAAAAAATTTATTATTTTTTTGTACCTACACTTACATGCAAAAACCATTTTTTTGACACGACTTATGCTTCAGCGGGGTTCAGGACCACTTCCATTTGATTTGGAGGGGACCGTCAGGCCCCTTTTTCTCTGCACGGTCACATATACCAAAAGGATATAAATTTAGTTGATCTAATTTAATATTAAATTATATATTCTATACTGGGGTATATAAAAATCTATGCAGAAATCTAAAGTTGTACAAAATATCTAGGCGAGAGATATGTTTGGAGTCGTGGTATTGCTAAAATATTTCCAAAATGAGATTATTTTTTATTATTTTAATTAAATATCAAAGATTCAGATTGATGTTTTTTTCTAATAAAATAAATAAAATTTTCGTATCAACGTTTCAGTCGACCACGATCGAGTAAATGGTTTTGTCTGATTATTTGTGAAATAAAGACTGAGTGGCTAGAAAACCGTATCGTTAGTTGATTTTTGATGAAATTGTAACGGTCGAATGAAGAAAAGCGTTGATTGACTTTTTGCTTTCGTCTGTGATATTATGAAAAGTAAATTGCCAAAGAGCATGAAGACTGGTTTGTTTTTCTTTTCAATCAATACGAAGTAAATCAAGCAGTTAATTTTATCGGTTTGTAATTGTTGTAAAAGTTGATGTCTTCTATTAAATTTAAATTCAAGTTCGTTGCTTAAATCTTTTGTTTTTTATCTTATGGCGAAGTCTCATTCTCACTTTCCATAGAAAAATGAAATTTAATATAAGTTAAGTGTAGTATATAAAGGGCTTTTTTTGTTGCTTAATTTTAGCAACTTAACCAATAAATTATTAATGTTGTTTAATATTAATTTAAAGCTCTAGAGTAACACAAAATGTTTAAACATTTAATTACGTTTGTGAAATGACTTGTTTTTGTTAACTGGTTGCTATTTTTTCTTGTTGTTTTTATTAATTTTTTATTTTATTATGTTAGTGTTTTGACATCGTTTCTCTATCTCTAGTTTACTATTTTTATAGCTTTTTTTCAAGTGTAATAAATGATACTTTTTGTTGTTGTGACTTTTTTTGCTCTTATTCAAAATAATATGTTTAATAATGTTGTGAGAAGAGGAAGAAGACTTAAAAGTAATCCAGCAATAGAAAAAAAACTTTAAATTAAACCAAAAATTATAAAAAGCAAAATAAAAAAAGAAATTAAATAAAATAAAAATTAAACCGTAACGAAATGCATGTTTATAGTTCTGCCAACATTTAACAGTACGCTCATATGTGGAATAAACATGCAATAATCATGTCTTTGATATAAAGTTTTAACTTATTTTTATTCCGTTTAATGTTTTTTATTTGCTCATTACCAAAATCAAAATTGTTAAAACAAAAATAATGGTAAATCGTAAAAATTTTACGTAAAAAAGAAACTTTGTTTTTTGCAAAGACTTTTTTGTTGTTTGAAAATCCTAACTCGCCAGCTGTGAATGATTCACACACTTTAAATAGAAAAAAAATAATTGCTCTTCATTCACCATGTGCATGTTAAAATACAGTTGATGTATTCATTTTCGAATCTGTGTCTGCATGTAAAATTAACCAGCCATTGAACTTGTAAATCTGTTAAATTTATTATAATTATTTTTTATTTCTATTATTGCACTCTTATGGTTGGATATTAATCTTTGTTAATACGGAAAATTGAAGCACTTCCCCACCATAAAAAACTCAACTTGTATTTTATATACTTGTAATTCATTTTAAAAACGACAAAGATATGACTGACAGGACAATGATCATAGCCATTGTTGGTTACTGTTAGAGTGCACATCAAACGAAATTGGCCTACAGGAAATTTAGGTAGAAAATACAGCCTCTACTTTACTCGCTGAAGGTCCTCACCAATAACCGGTTCCCGTGGTTCCAATCGTTTGGACACTGGTCAAACCTCCAAGATTCCTATGTTTCAGTTTCAGTGCAAGGCCCTTTGACAGCAATTTTCTTCTTCTAAAACATCTGCCTGATCTTTATAAATATAAGTTCGTATACTAAAACATTAACAAAAACATGGTTGAGGTAACCATAATTATATGGTTATATTCAAACCATTTTATTTTAAACCATAATAATAATATTGTTGTTGTTGGAACATATTACTGTCTTACATAAAAATAACATTGTAAAATACAACCTTAAATATGTTTATAATATAAACATACTAAAATATAATGTGAGACATGTAAAAAAAAAAACAAATACACAAATATTTCCATTTCGACTTACATACATATTTTAATATTTTCTACTTACCTTTTTATATGTTTGATATTTTTAATTTAAAACTATTATTTAGAATAAAAACAAATTTATTTGTTGACAACAAATGTGTTAATTAATGTTGTTTTTTCGGTGCGTATAACCATTGAATAATTAACTGTTAATAAAAACTTGTCTATCGTGACTAAAGTATTGTTTAAAATAACTATAATTTGTTCACAGCCAACATGTATTGTTATAGAGAACATAGTGTGGTTGCCGTGACCATGCAATAACTATGTTTTTCTTTGATTCTATATGTGAAATATTTCGTTGCTGGCGCAGATAGCAATCGATATGCAAACACCATTTTTTTAAAATTCTTTCTCTATCTGTCTCTTCGTCTGTGTGTCACGTTTAACCTACTGGACGGCTTTTAATAAAATATTGTGGAGAGGTACCTTAGTGCCTCGGTTGAAATATGGAATACTTTTTCTCGCAAAAAATTTCTCATTTCCAAGAGAATATAGAGATAAAACCCAAATGTTCACAAATTTACTTATTTAAATGAAATTAAATTTTAAATACTGTTTACACAACTCTACGATAATAACGTACGATATATTATTATTTCAATTGAAACGTAAATGTTTTTCTTTAATTAGCGCTCTACTTTTTAGGGTTCCGTACACAATGTGTAAAAACGAATCCTATTGTTTTCGCTGCAATGTCTGGCCGTCTGTCAGCGCCTTTTATCTCTGGAACCGTAATAGGTAGACTCTTGAAATTTTCACAGATGATGTATAACTGTTGCCGCTATATCAACAAATACTAAAACTTATAGGGTGTTCCGATAGAGAGGTGTTATTCACGAATATGTGCCTATTTCGTGAACTGTATGTGGGATACACCTAAAATTTACAAACAGTAATTAAAAATTAGTTCGCTATACAAAAAACTATACAAAAATAAAACTAAAAATTAAAGGGTGTTTCGATAGTGGTGTGATTTGCATGTATAAGGCCTAAGTTTTGAACCATAATAGGTATGTAGATGCTTGAAATTTTCACAGAAGGTGCAAGGTGTATAGTAGCAAATACTAAAACTTATAGGGTGTTGCGATAGAGAGGTGTTATTTACGAAAATGTTCTTTTTTCTTCAACTGTAGGAAGAATACACTAAAAATATGCAAGCAGTAATTAAAACTTAGTACGCTATATAAACAAGTCTAAAAAATAAAGTTTTTTCTGCATTTAATTTCACATTTCTCAATTTCAGACTCTCAATTTGAACCATGAAAAGATACACAATCGAGCAATGGTCAGAATGGTGGCAAGAAATAGCATTTTTGGATGATCAATTTTCGAAAAAAATCATCTTCAATGATGAGGAGCATTTTCACTTCAGTGGATTCGCCAATAAGCAGAATTGCCGGATTTGGGCAAATGATAATCCAAAAGTGATTCTCGAAAAACCAATGCACCCACAAAGGGTGACAGTTTGGTGCTGGTTTATGGGCTGGCGGCATCATCGGGCCTATTTTTTCCAAAGTGAGGGTAGTCGTACTCTGAATGGTGTTTACTTTCGTGAGATGATAACGAACTTTTTATGTCCCGAATTGGAAGATATGGATGATATGTGGTTTCAACAGGACGGTGCCACTTGCCACAAATCTAACGAAACAATGAATCTTTTGCGCGACAAATTAATGGCCATATTATCTTACATGGTGGCGATGTCAATTGGCCACCAAGATCTAGTGATTTCACACCGATTGACTTCTTTTTTTGGGATTTTTTGATAGAAAAGGTGTGCGTCGATAAGCCAGCAACCATTCAAGAGCTAAAGGGACATTAACGGCATAGAACCTCAATTATGCCTCAGCGTCATCGAAAATGTGGAGCATCGGATGGAGGTGTGTCGCCGAGCCCACGGCGGTCATTTTGCCGATATTTTGTTCCACACCAAATTGAACCATACCAATATTATCAAAATAAAAAGAAATGACAATAATTTCCTAAATAATTTGTGTTTTATTCAAAATAAACAGGGTGTTCCGATAGTCATGTGATTTACATGTATAAGACCTAAGTATTGAACCATAATAGATAGACTCTTGAAACTTTCACAGAAGTTGTGTAACTGTAGCCACTATAGTTGCAAATACTAAAACTTAAAGGGTGTTTCTAAAGTAACGTGTTATTTGCCTTTATGTCTTTATTTCTTGAGCTATAGGAGGAAACCACTTAAAATTTGCAGACAGTAATTTAATATAAGTTCGCGTTATAAGCAATTATATAATATTAAACCTAAAAATTAAAGGGTGTTCCGATAGTGACGTGATTTGCATGTATGTATATGGCCTAAGTTTTGAACGATAATAGGTGGACTCTTGAAGTTTTTACAGGAGGTGTATTACTATGACCACTATAACAAATAGTAAAAATTAAAGGGTGTGCTGACAGTGACGTGATTTTCATAAACATTGCATATTTTTTAACCATAATAGATAGACTCTTGAAATTTTCACAAATGGTGTATTACTATGACCCCTATAAAAACAATAAAAATTTAAAGGGTTTTCCGACAGTGACGTCTTTTGCATGTATAACGACATATTTTTTGAACCGTAATAGGTAGACTCTTCCAATTTGTATAGAAGATGTGTTGCCATGGCCGTTATGACAATTACTAGAATTTAAGGGGTGTTCTGACAGTGACATGTTTTTCACGTATATTACCTTATTTTTTGAAATGCAATAGGTAGGCGCATGTATATTTTTATATATAGTGTATTACCATGGCCGCTATAACAAAAATTGCTAAAATTTAAAGGGTGTTCCAACAGTGATGCAATTATGACTTTATTTTAAAATTAAAGGGTGACAACTTGAATTTTTAAAGTTGTACTACACATAGTACGGAACCCTACGTGTGTGAGTCTAACTCGCACTTGACTAATTTATTTAAGTGACTTGTTAGTAGCAACCTAATATAAAGATAATAATAAGAAGGAAAAGAGACTGTATTCTCAATAATCTCAGTTGTAACTATGTATATGAATTTGTTATTTTGCGTTTGGTATGATTATTAAAGTATTTTTAAATATCGTTCTATTATTTTTGGACTGTGAACAACTAAACATCAATTTAATAAACAGAGTTAACCAACCACATTATTACAAGGGGCCGTTCTTTTTGTGTGGAATTTAAATGGTGAACTAAAATCTATAAAATAAAATCTATATAACAAAGAAATCTTAGCCGAGTGCCAGCAGCTTAGCTGTCATTGACAAAATCTGGATTTAGAGCTATCTTCGATTTGATAGGCAATTTGGAAAAAAAAATTTTTTTTCTATAGTATCTCTATCGAAATAAACAATATCGGTAGTCCAATGGAAACAGAACTAACGATAGCATGCATTGGAGTCGTCTAGATTATCAGTGACCCTGGTAACGTTCTTCAATAGTTTTAATGTTTTGATGGAACCGTACCCCTCTTTCTTCACACAGATCACCAAGATATTCAGGGAAACGATCCAAATACCTGATATGATTTTTATTTTTATTAATCTAATATTGAGTCACATGTTGTTTTTTATTGGCAAGGTCCAGCAAAAGTAATAGGACCCAACACTTAAGAATACTGCATGATAAAAAGTTGTTCTCTTTAGATTTGTATTAAAAAGGTCGAAATACTTCAAAAAGCAAAGTTGCAAAGCCATGCAAAAAATAATTGGTTTAGTAAAACTTCTGTATTCAATAGTTTGTGCAGTTTTTGACCTTGGAGTATGGGAGTGTAGGGGAGGGTCCGGTCTACAAACTGGTAAAATATTTTTTTTACCTGATTTGACCTCAAGGAGTTATGCTTTTTTATGTCGGAGATTTTTTTTTAAATAATTTAGAAGTTTCTGAAAGACACAAAGACTTTTTTGGAAACTAATAGCTTATAAGTTAGATAAATATGCAAAATTTGTTTTGTAACAAAACCTTTTAAAACAAAAAAGTTTTAGGCATTTAATTTTAGCCAAGTACAGAGAAAGTCTATTTTGGACTTGGAACAATAACAATTATTGGTGTTTGATACTAACAACGGGGTCTCTTCTTATTCGCCCATAATCTCAAATACTCCACGAATGTTTTACATGCCATATGAAGGATATAGTACTATGAACTCCGACGCCTTTAATCTACAATTTTTAAGTGTATATTAGAGTATCTATTTAATAGGGTTTTGATTTATTCGAGCATACAATTAATTGACTTTGCAATTTAAATTTTCGTCGATTAATCGACTAAGGTTTTCAAATTACTCGAATAACTCAAATTAAGCGAGCATACTTACAAAAATTGTTATCTAATGAGAAAAGACAACCATACAAAATTGATTAATAATATATTTTATATGATTTTTAAAAATGTTCTATTGATTTGTTAATTTCAGTTAGAGGATTATTTTTATTTGATATTTTCATTACTTCCTATGAAAAGGCACCCATTATGAAAGTAGTCTGCTATGATATTCCCCCTACATTAACATTCATTTCTTCCTTCAATGCGCAGAAAAACTTTGAGCATAAATAATATGAACTGATTTAATAGCTTTTCGGTAATACAAAATATGAATTATGTGCCCCAGTAGGCTAGTAGGTAGTATGAAATTGTGCACAAGTAACCCTCACACTAATGTGCATAATCTAGAAAAATACAGACTGGATTAGGACAGTGGAAGTGGTACCTCCCAAGATGGGAACAGTGGCCTCGTACCTTGTGTATGAACTAAAACATTTTTGGCATGAGAATAGCGTGCGTTTTCGAGTTAAAGGTTGACCATACTTTTCTTCGCACCGGGGATAGCTAGTAGTCAATGAAATTCAAGCAATGATATTGGATGATCAGAAATTGAAAGTATATGAGGTAGTTGAGGCTGTAGGCGTGTTAACCGAGCGAGAAAATATCATTTTGCATGAATATTTGTATATGAAAAAGCAATCTACGGTGGTGCCATTGCTCTTACTCTAGAATAACCTTAAAGGAATTTTTGCGTACTTTGCATGAATATTTGTATATGAAAAAGGAATCTACGGTGGTGCCATTGCTCTTACTCTACAATAACCTTAAAGGAATTTTTGCATACTTTTTTAACTGTGGACGAAGCATGAATCCATTACAACATGCCACAGACCGAAGAACCGTTTAAGTTAAATATTTTTTTTTTCATTTTATATCTCATTAATTCTGACATCTTCTGTGTTATTGCTGAAAAGGATAAGAAAAGAAATCAGATAAAAATTAAAACTTCTGATCAGGAGAACACTAACAGTAAGTGATTTTCCACGTATTTCTTTAATTCGGTTAGTTACCACTTGGAAAGATGTGATATTGGAAAATATAATATAATGGAAAAACATTTATAACAAATAAAAATGTGTAATTCACCAATGGGTACTCTGATACTAAGTTCGGCAACAATCTGCACTTTTTTTGAATTAAAAATTAAAAAACGAGTTGAAAATATCAGATACATTGTCACCAACTCGAAATTATCACTATGCAAGAAATAATTTTTAAAACATTATCTGTAAATTTATGCGATGAACATTTTAGAAAATATTAGAAGGTATCAGATGGAATAATTGAAAAAGACTGCATTAATAATGGGAATTTATAACGGCAGCTAAAGCTTGATATTATTAGACAAAATAGTGAACTAAAACTGGGCTGACATTTAAACCATCATACTTGAACAAAAAAGCTGGAAATGCAAATTTAGCTTAAGTTGAATATTCCATTAAATATAAAACGGGTATATGTGTGATTTCTTTTATTAAAAAACTATTATGAATTTAAATTATTGAGTTTAATGTCAAATCTTCAATTAATATTTTTTATTGCTACTAAAACTAAAACTACAACTTATTTTTAGAAATGCTGATAACGTCTTATAATCAAAATAAATTAGTTTTTTTAAAAAGCATTGTACAGAATATTAAAGATTTATTTTAAATTTAATTAAAAAATTATATTATTGCGAAAATTGCAATATTAAAAAATTTCAGTGCATCGTAAAAAGATTTCAAACTGTTAGATAAAACAAAAGCTAACTACATTCGGCTGTACCGAACCTTTTATACCCTTCACCATAGTGATTTAAGATAAACTCAAGATATAAAATGGCATTAAAAACATAAAGAATAACACAGGTCAACAGCAAAAAAGACGTATTTAAATCACTATACAATTTTGATGTATTGTGGTTCCAGTAGTACAAATATGGTCCAAATTTGAAATTCTATGGAGAGGTTTTTTTTTTTTTAAATTTTAAGTAAAATTTAAAATTTTTTATAGACATTTCTCCACATAATTAATGATAACTCAAAAATCGTTTGTCCGATATTATTAAAGTGAAAAAAAGAAAAATTTAAATTTACATAACCTTTAATCCGTTAATATACTGCGTTTCAATCGGCCCAGTAGTTTCGGAGTTATAATAAAAAATTTAAGAAAAAAATATATTTTTGCCTTCAAAATACCAAGTTTTTTTGTTTAAAAAAAATCACGAAAAATCGATAACGATAACGAAGCCACATATAATAGGTACACAATGAGGTATCGAACATAAAATCGATTAATTATTTTCGAATTTATTCACAATTAAGTGAATTCAAGTATTAAAAAATGAGCAATATCGGACAAACGCTATTTGAGTTATCATTAATTATGTAGGGAAATGTTTAAAAAAATTTTAAATTTTACTTAAAATTTTTTAAAAAAAAAACTTCTCCCTACAATTTCAAATTTGGACCATATTTGTACTACTGCAACCACAATACATGAAAATTGTGTAGTGGTTTAAAGTCCACATAAATTTTTTCGATTTTGTTGCCTTGTGTAATTTTTTAAGCTATATATACATACGTACGTTTAACCTAAATTTCGTGTAAAATTTATTAACATTGTAGAAAATGGAGGTCCTTCAATTTCACCTATTTAGCCTATATGTTCTAAAATCTCAAAGCTGAGAATACTGCCCTAAGAAAGCTATATAAACTCCTAAATATTGCTGAAAGTGTTTCATGACCCCTAGTCCATATGTGGACTTTATGGGCAAAAGACAAAAAAACTCAAATTTTGGGATTTTTGGGATTTTTTTTTTTGGGAATTGTGGTATTTTCTTCAATGAGTTCTGCTATGCTCAAGCCAAATTTTGGATCAATCGGCCTAGCCCTTTACAGATGGCTAAGTTATTTCCAAAATATATTGATTCTTCCAACCTGTACATAGTCTGTGCATTACTTGTGCAAAATTTTCAAGAACGTGAAACATACACTTAGAAAAAAAAATTTATTTTTTGTTACTCGTTTTTTTACTTTTCTGCGGAACCTAAGAAAGTGCTATAGTGTTTGTTCTATAGCACTGTGCAGTTTCACTGAAATCTGAGAATTCGTTATAAACTACAAAGATTTATTTTCATTTATTGTACATATACTAAACGGTGCTACATTTACTTTGGATATTTTAATTTAAAAAGAAGTTCACTCCCTTTACAATTCAATGTCTATTCCCAAGATTCAAGAAATTGAATTTAAAAAGTGTCCAGAATTTGAGCTGTGTGAATTTAAGGAAAATCTATAAATTTAGTTGCGTACTGTTACAATTCTTTATAGAAATTTATTTCAATTGCACATAAATATAATGTTAAAATTAATTATAAGCAAATGCTGTTTAAAGGTTTAAAATAAAAATATTTTTTTTTGCTGTCACGGTTGAGTAAAAAGCACAACAATTAGCTCGTTTAATACTCGAACATTAAA
Organism: Phasia obesa; assembly: GCA_949628195.1. Classification (NCBI taxonomy): domain Eukaryota; kingdom Metazoa; phylum Arthropoda; class Insecta; order Diptera; family Tachinidae; genus Phasia; species Phasia obesa. The sequence continues at coordinate 162,215,555 of OX451215.1, forward strand.
AAGGCAAGTATTCATGTATAAACAAGTATTAATTATTTATTTTGTTAAAATCTAAAATTTAACAAACATTTTTTTTGTTATAAACCATTTTATATAAATTATTGTTTGTCTATGCCGTCGAACATTATAGTGGTTGGTAATTTACTTTTTGTTTAATACAACTACAAATACAAATAAGTAGTTTATTTAACTTTTTTTCTTTAATTAATATTTGGCAACAATCATTAATTGTTTAATTTTAGTTTTCGGGAATTGTGTAAATATAAATAATGTTTATGCAATATAAAATAAATAAATAAAAATCTTACAAATTTGTTTGTCTGCAGAGTTATGAAACATGTAATAAAACGAAAGGTGACTTAAAGTAATAAATTTAATGTTTGTTACAATTGCGTAATTATTTTATTGAACAAATTTATTGAAAAAAATTATTATATTAAATAATAATACATATCTATATACAAATGATGGTTTGTTTAAATTTATTTTTAACCGACTTCAAAAAAAGAAGGAGGTCATCAATTCGTCTGAATGTTGCTTTTTTTATGTTTGTGCCCGCAGAACTCAGTCATTTCTGAAACGATTTTAAAATTTTCTTTATTAGAAAGGAAATGCTTATAGAATTATAGGGTGTCCCCATACAACATACGTGTTTTTTACGTGTATTATGAACCGTAAAGGGCATCCTTTTAAAATTTTAAAAAACTGCATATCACTATAGCTGCCAATAACAGAAATTATAAAAAAATAAACTTAAAAATTAAAGGGTGTCCCCATATGTGACGTCAATTTAAATTTATGAATCATTTGAACCATTGTAGACAATCACTTGAAAATTGGACAGGATATCCAATATTTATAATCAGAAATTAAATATTTATGATTAAAAGTTAAAGGGTGTCTCAATAGTTGATGTATATTGCAAAACTTTTGAACCGTAACAGAGAGACGGTTGAAATTTACAAAGAGCCTGTAATTCTAAGTCCGTTATAAAATCCAGTATATAAATTTGGAAACTAAAGGGTGTCCCCATAATTAATGTAATTTTACCTATCTAGCCCTATCTTTTGAACCATTATAGGCAAACACTTGAAAATTAGACAGAATCTCCACTACTATGTCCCGTATAATAACTTTTATAAATATTTAAAACTATAAAGTCTGTCTCAATAGTTGATGTATATTGATGCATATGGCCAAACTTTTAACCGTTTTCGACAAACATTTGAAATTTACAAAGAATGTGTCCTTTAAAATAAGTGTTTAATTTAAAATTGTACATTAAGGGGTGTCCCCTAGGTGATATTGTTTAACCTATATGGCCATATCTTTGGAACCGTTGCTTTTTATTACTGTGTCAGTAATAATAAGTTTAAAAAAAATAAAGGGTGCCCTCATATCTCATGTAATTTGTCGTACATGGCTTTATCTGCTGAAACGTTATGGATAGACATTTGAATGGACAGAACGTATAAAACTATGTCCGTTAGAGCAACAAGTATAAAAGTATTTGATTAGGGTACTAGTTCTTACAGATTACTTCCTTTTAAATTTTTAGTTTAGAATTGATGCACATATATTTGTTTTGTAGTCGGTTTTTTTGCAAGAATTATATTTGTAATTTTTGATTGAAAATATGAGTTTTTGGTGAAATTTGAATTTTCAACGGACTTTTTAATTACTAATATTTTTTTGTGCCTTTTAGATTTGTCCAAAGTAATTGGACAATAGTAATAGTTTTGGTTTAGTGAAATTAAAATTTTTAGTAATCGAGAGTTTTTTTCTAAATTTTAGGTTATCAATAAACAAAGCAAAAATAAAAACAACGCACAGTGGTTCAAGTTTCTAAGGAAGGCGGTCATACGTAGTTTACTCTGCTATAGTCTTCAAAATTAATATGAATATTTAAATGACTGAGATAAAAAATGTCTTTAAATATAATATTATAATAATTTATTTACAAAAACTGTTAGTTATTAATTAAAGAAAAAAAAAAATTAAATTTTATACGGCAATTTAATACAACATTTGTACATTATTTTCAAAAACTTAACATACGCAAAGCCTCAGGTGATAGCATAGACTTCTTCTTTTGTGGTAATTTACGTAAAGAAGAAATCAGCGAGTAGGAATTTAGAAGAAGTCTATGGAAAAGATCAGTGTTAGTGACAACACGAGACATTTTTCGTGTGTTGTCTCGTCTGAATTGTTTAAATAATTTATTACAAGATTCAGCGGCTTCTTCAGAGAGCTCGCCTACGGAAACTAGACAGTGATCAACTACTTCCGATCCATAAATTAACACTTTATGAACTCAAGCAGGCAAATTATACCATGGATACGTACTAATAAGCATTCGCGCGGTTCCTAACGAGTAATCTTTAAAGATTAAATTCTACACTATTAATTTTGTATCCCGAAGAAAGACATTGCAAAAGATAATGACACCGATCAATAACTGCTTGGTCTAATCCAGTTATTTCAGCAGTTGTTTTTACTGTTTTAATAAGTTATTTTTAGGGCATTCGAATAAATGAAAAAGGCAGTAAATTTTACTAACTGTTAATAAAAATAAATTAAAAACAGTAATTTTTAATATTTTGTATTAATAAATAAAAAACAGTATAAATAAATCAGTCAAGTGCGAGTTAGACTCACACATGTAGGGTTCCGTACTATGTTTAGTACGACTTTAAAAATTCAAGTTGTAAATTTTTTCATGTCTTTGCAACCTTTAATTTTAAAATTAAAGTCATATTCACGAACACCCTTTAAGTGTTGTTATAGCGGCCATGGTAATAGACTTTCTATAAAAATATCAGGCACCTACCTATTGCGGTTCAAAAAACAAAGTAATATACGGGAAAAACATGTCACTGATGGACCACCCTTTAGTCATTAGTAATTGTTGAAGCGGTCGAAGAACAACATCTACTGTAAAGGTTTTAAAAATCTATCAAAAAATAAGGCAATTTACGTACAAGTCATCTCTCTGTCGCAACACCCATTTCTATGAATATTTCAAGAGTCTATATTTTACGATTAGAAAAATAAGTCACTATACGTGAAAAACATGTCACTGTCGGAACATCCTTTAATTTATAGTAATCGTCATAGCGGCCGTGGCAACACATCGAATCTTCTATGCAATGAGTCTACCTATTACGGTTCAAAACTTAGGCCCTATACATTAAAATCACACCACTATCGGAACACCCCTTAATTTTTAGATTTATTTTTTATACTTCTTTATATAGCGAACTAAATTTTAATTATTTTTTGTAAATTTTAAGTGTATGCTTCCTACAGTTCAAGAAATAATTTATTTTTTGAAAAAAACTATAAAATAATTCTGTGCTACGAATCTAGTCGTACAGACGAAGACCCTCCGTACCATGCACATTCGCAAGCAAACGCAGATAAATTCTTTTTAAATTAAAAGTACAGATATAGAGTAACATTTTGATATGTAACTTAAAAGCGTCATAAGACGGCAACATACTTAATGCCTTGAGGAAAAAAAACGTCGTAAAAAATATACGTGAAAATTGATTTGTCGTGAAAGCGCTTTCGCAAAACTGGTTTTGCTTAAAAAATTATTAAATACATAATAATAACGGTAAACACCTTCAACTTAAATATCCATTAAAAACTTAAATATTCTTTGAAAAACACGCACTTGAAATTAACTTTATTAGCACTGCTGAAAAAGATAAGGAAAGTTGTTTTGATTTGTTCACTTCCGATGCACAAAAGTGAATGTACAAATCTTTTTGCATGTTTTAGTAGTACCATTAATAGTGAGTATTAGAGAGAACTAACGGTGTAAAAATCGAACATCGTCATTTGAGCCGTATGTCCTACTACTGAACCACTGTGCAACGTAAGGATATCTCCAACAATTATGGAGGACTAAAATCATATATTTCGAAACTATGCCTATCAGATGGGTTTGTTTATTTTGAAAATCTTGAGTAACTACCCGTTTTGAATTTTTTAATTTATGATTTATGTGCTAAAATCCAAATGAACCTGATTGAAGTAAATATAAGACCAATTTTGGAATATGCATAAAAAATACCTTTAGAAACACCTAGCAACATGTCTATGACAGTGTTGAACAGTGTAATTACAGCTAAAAAAAACCAAACTCTATATTGCCTTCCTCGAAAAGGGGTGAACCCTTCTTCCCTCAAGATTCCTAATACTCTCCCTAGAATCAATAATCATTGAGCGGTATAACCAAAGCAAAAAGGGTTAAAAACGCAAATAAACAATTTCCTTACTGTCCCTCTAATGGTCCAAATTGCCACTCCATATGCATTGGGTGCTTCAGACTTCAGCGGCCCTTAGAATGTTTTTTTGTTTAATATCAAAGCAAAAAAAGCATAAAAACAAGAAGAAAACTAATTAAATATTGTCCTCGTACTAGAAGCATCTCATTGTCCTCAACAATCCTCGAACCCGATTTTGCACTCTCCAATAAGGGTAAGCTTTAAGCTTGCAAAAATTTATTGAATTTATTTTCGTTGCTTGCTCTTATAGTATATATATTGTAGAATATATTCATTATCGAATCGAATCTTGGTATAGATTAAAAATTAAAAAAAAAAACAAGTAAAAGTGCTATATTCGGCCGTGCCGAATCTTCTATACCCTTCACCACGGTGATTTGATTTATACAGACATGTACAGCATTATCCATATTGTTGACTCTTTATTTAAATAAAATCGTATAAGAAAAAATCATTATTCATGAGTTAAAGAAATAGAAGACAAATGAAAACAAATTCCGTTTGCTACAATTGTCGCCGTGTTGTCAGCTACTTAATGATATTGAAGCCGACGCTACATCGTAAACTCTGACATTGTTGTAGAAATACTTATTTTGCTTTTATAAAATTAAATAACTTTTTCAAAAACTTATAAATATCTCCTCCAAAACTTTTTGTTTGTATGTGAATTTGTAATTTACAATAATAATGTAATTTGTGACATTTTCTTTTGTTGAATAAAATAGAAATTGGCCTAAGTTGACGACATCCACAACGGTGGTCGTGTAGCCATGTAGCTATACTGGCTTCAAAAAAAAAAACGTTTACCTATAAACGTGTGTATTTTATTTTTGGCAGTTTTTACCCGGTATCCTAATGATGTCTATGTGTTTAATGAACCTCGGTTTTAAACAAAGATCTCATCTATTTTAAATCAATCGCATTTAAAAAAAATCAAACGCATTTAAAAAAAATTTTTTTAAAATTTTTTTTTTAAAAATTTGATTGAAATTTTTTTGTTAAATTTTGGACCTTTCTCCAATCTATTGAGTTAGAATGGTCAGACTAAAGCAAAAAGAAATCCTTACAAAAAAAAAAAAATTTCATCATATTGACACATGGGGGGCCCTTTTAACTGCTCCTATTTGTCAGTGGGTACCCTGTGGGTCCATTGGCTGCCTCTATGCGTATTGCTTTCTATTAAGGTCTCTAATACAAATCAAAGCAGAAAAACCCTACCAATCTAAAAACAAACAAAAATCGCCCCTCGCAGGGGGTTATTGATCCCCCGAGATCTGTATGCACTCCTTGCGATCTACCTGTCACACTCTAATATTTATTTGACAAAAAAAGGCAAAACAGAATCATTAAAGCCGAAAAAAATTTAAAAAAAACGTAAAAAAAACGTAAGAAAAATATAGGTGGGCGTGGTTTTTGGCCCGTAGCCTCCAAAGGAATGATCCGATGTTGCTGAATTGCAATACCAAAATTTTCGAAACTATGCCTGACAGATTGGTGTGCTTAAATTTTTTGTATCTCTTCTGATGCCTTGGCAAATAACATTACCACACTAACACGGACAGACGGACAGACGGACATCGCTTAATCAACTTCTCTATGTATAAGGATCCAGAATATATACACTTTATGGGGTCGGAAATAAATATTGTAGAAATTACACACGGAATGACAAACTTATATATACCCTTTCCACCTGTGGTGAAGGGTATAAAAATATGTTACTCTATATACACACATACATACATATGTATATTCTTAATATTAAATATATGTTATGTTACAGTCATGATTTTCATTTTCAAAGAAATATTGAAATTTTTGTTTTAATTTTTCGAAAATTGTGTGTAAAAATTTTTTGTAAAAATATTTTTTTAAAAATTTTTTGTAAAATTTTATTCGAAAATTTTTTGGAAAATTTTTTAAAAAAATTTTTTTTCTAATATTTTTCTGTAAAATATCTTTTTGAAAATGCTTTGTAAATTTTTTTGTAAATATTTGTGAAAAAAATTTTTTTAAAAAATTTTTTTTTAAAAATTTTTTAAAATTTTTTTTTTTTTAAATTTTATTGAAATTTTTTTGTTAAATTTTGGACCTTTCTCCAATATATTGAGTTAGAATGGTCAGACTAAAGCAAAAAGAAATCCTTACAAAAAAAAAAAAATTTCATCATATTGACATATGGGGGGCCCTTTTAACTGCTCCTATTTGTCAGTAGGTACCCTGTGGGTCCATTGGCTACCTCTATGCGTATTGCTTTCTATTAAGGTCTCTAATACAAATCAAAGCAGAAAAACCCTACCAATCTAAAAACAAACAAAAATCGCCCCTCGCAGGGGGTTATTGATCCCCCGAGATCTGTATGCACTCCTTGCGATCTACCTGTCACACTCTAATATTTATTTGACAAAAAAAGGCAAAACAGAATCATTAAAGCCGAAAAAAATTTAAAAAAAACGTAGAAAAAACGTAAAAAAAATATAGGTGGGCGTGGTTTTTGGCCCGTAGCCTCCAAAGGAATGATCCGATGTTGCTGAATTGCAATACCAAAATTTTCGAAACTATGCCTGACAGATTGGTGTGCTTAAATTTTTTGTATCTCTTCTGATGCCTTGGCAAATGACATTACCACACTAACACGGACAGACGGACAGACGGACAGACGGACATCGCTTAATCAACTTCTCTATGTATAAGGATCCAGAATATATACACTTTATGGGGTCGGAAATAAATATTGTAGAAATTACACACGGAATGACAAACTTATATATACCCTTTCCACCTGTGGTGAAGGGTATAAAAATATGTTACTCTATATACACACATACATACATATGCATATTCTTAATATTAAATATATGTTACGTTACAGTCATGATTTTCATTTTCAAAGAAATATTGAAATTTTTGTTTTAATTTTTAGAAAATTGTGTGTAAAAATTTTTTGTAAAAATATTTTTTTAAAAATTTTTTGTAAAATTTTATTCGAAAACTTTTTGGAAAATTTAAAAAAAAATTTTTTTTCGAATATTTTTCTGTAAAATATCTTTTTGAAAATGCTTTGTAAACCTTTTTGTAAATATTTTTGAAAAAAAATTTTTTTGTTAAATTTTGGACCTTTCTCCAATCTATATTGAGTTAGAATGGTCAGAATAAAGCCAAAAGAAATCCTTAAAAAAAAAGTGAGTTTATTTTTTTTGTATCTCTTTTGGTGCCTTGGCAAATGACATTACCAAACTAACACGGACAGACGGATAGACGGACAGACGGACATCGCTTAATGAACTTCTCTATGTATAAGGATCCAGAATATATATACTTTATGGGGTCGGAAATGAATATTGTAGAAATTACACACGGAATGACAAACTTATATATACCCTTTCCACCTGTGGTGAAGGGTATAAAAATGCAAATTAAAAGATTAGGCTACAATCATATGTAAATTGTAGTCACTTTCTCAAAACCGTCTAATTTTTATTTTTTTTTATTATTTTTGCTATAGCGAACATACATTTACACACTGTATAAATTCAGTTTTAAAAAAGTCGTATTCGCGAAAATTGCATCAGCGGGCATGGTAATACACTTTCTATAAAAATATCAGGTAATGTACATGAAAAACATGTCACTGAAGGAGCGCCCTTTATTAGTAATTTTCTTCAGCGGCCGTGGCAGTGACAAATTTCAAGAGTTCTACCTATTACGGTTCAAAAAATAAAGCGTTACACATGCAAATCATGTCACTGTCTGAAAACCCTTTATTTTTACTCTTTTTTATAGGGGTCATAGTAATACACTATCTGTGAAAATTTTAGGAATCTTCCTATTACGGTTAAAAAATTACTCCATATTCATGCAAATAATGTCCCTATCAGAACACCCTTTAATTTTTACTCTTTGCTGTAGTGGCCGTAGTAATACACGTCACGTAAAAATTTTAAAAGTCTGCCTATTATCGTTCAAAACTTAGTCCATATACATGCAAATCACGTCACCATCGGAACACCCTTTAATTTTTAGATTTTATTTTGTTTACTCGTTTATAAAGCGAACATAGTTCTAATTACTGTCTGCAAATTTTAAGTAGTTGCCTCCTACAACTTAAGAAATAAAGACATAAACGCCAATAATACGTCACATTCGGAGCACCCTATAAGTTTTAGTATTTGTTGCTATAGCGGCCACAGTTATACATCTTCTGTGAAAATTTCAAGAGTCTACCTATTATGGTTCAACATTTAGGCCATATACATATATGGAAATCACTTCACTATCGGAACACCCTTTAATTTTTAGGTTTAATTTTGTATAATTGTTGATATAGCGAACTAAGGCACTTAAAATTTACTGTTTGTAAATTTACTGTTTGTAAATTTTAAGTGCCTCCAACAGTTCAAGAAATTAACACATATACATTAATAACACGTCTCTATCGGAACACCCTGTAAGTTTTAGTATTTGTTGCTTTTGCCGCAACAGTTATACATCTGTGAAAATTTCAAGAGCCTATCTATTACGCTTCCAAAGGAAAAAGGCGCTGACAGACGGATGGACAGACGGATTGACAGACGGACAGATATTGTAGCGAAAGCAATAGGGTTACGTTTTTACCCTTTGGGTACGGAACCCTAAAAAAAAGTTAGTTGGATATGCTATATTTAAATATCTTTTAAATAGTTTTGCTCACTACTGTATGGCAGTATATACATTTTAAAAACTTCTCCTTTGATCGTACATAAAAAAGCTTACAGCAGTAAGAAATATAATAATGAATGTGTTTATTTGTTAAGATGTCATAGTTTAAATTTAAACTATAATAATTGTTAATATGTATTACTTGTAATTTTGTAAACGTGTTGTGACATTTTAATATGAAATTACATTAAAGTACTTTGCTCTTACAATACAGACAGTAAACAAGATAAATATCATTAACCTTTTATGTCACTGTACTCGTACTATGCGAAATCCCAAAACTATATAATACTTTTTATAACAAAAAATTTAATACATATTTGCTTATAAAAGTTTACGTAATTACCATAGGTGATTCGCATATACATAACTGATGTTTTCTCTTTAGTTTTTTTTTTTAAATAGACAGACAAATTGTTCGAAAATTATTCATTTTAAATGAAATTTGTTTCAAATTATTATTTTAGAAAATAAATTTATACAAATAAGAGCTTTTCGAAAAAATACACGGATTTAAAGGTATAGGTTCGATTCAAATACCAAGGGGTAGTAAAACTCTATACTCAGTTTGGCAAATTTGGTGACCATGGGTTATGAGCCTCGGAAGATGCCATAGTTTTTGTCACACTAAGTGATTGCGCTTAAATTTGTTCGGCAATAATGTAGCTGAGGATTCGTTGAAAAATTCTATTAACTTTTTATGCCAAACAAATAATTTATATCTGGACTTTTTTGAATAAGAAAATTAAAAAATCTGTTTTAGTTTTTACTTAAAGGGACTCTTAAATTGTCATTAACAATATATGGGATAATTGTAGCCACTGTAAAACTGAAGAACCTTTGTAAACATGCCAATACAAGCTGAACCTATACTGTCAAGTCCGTGTATTTTTTCGCTGTTGCGCTGTGTAATTTCTCAATAGAATTAGTGCGGGTTTTTAAATACTAGTTTAAACTCAAGATTCTATTGTAATTAGCTAATCTTATATTTAATTTGATCCAATATTAACTGATGTTAATGTTTTTGAGTGTTAGTTTAAACCTTGTTGTGTTACCATACTAAACAACAAAAAATGGCAACATTTTTTTACAAATGTTATCATTTTTTGAAAAAAATAAACACTGTGTTGCCTCGAGAAGAAGAAAAAAAAATTGCTACTATTTAATATAATTTATAGAGTTTATTTTAAAGTTGAAAATTAATAAAAAATCCGGTTTTATCTATTTTTTGCTTTTTTTAAAAAATAATTTTCTTTTTTTATTTTTTTTTAAATGTTTATGTTTTAACATATAAATATGTATGTATGCATGTGTGTGTGTGTGTTTTTATTTCATGTAAGTTTAAACCACCAACGTTGGCCGCTTAAACTAGCAAATAAAAATACTTAATTAATGTCTTAAAAACTAAAAACAAAGATTAACGATGACTAAATCTCTGATCTCCATGATCTCTCCAAAACCCGCTCTTAGAGTTATTTAATAATTTTTTTTTTTGACGAATCTGAACGGAAACTTTGTTTCACAGAAAATATCATATGATCATAGTGAAGAGATCTGAGAAATATGTTTTTTGAAGAAATTCCTATCCATCTTAACAAGCCTATGAGTTTGTTCAAAAACCGTTTCAAAACCAAAGGCCTTAGATCTTTTGCAAACATTGCACAGTGGGGCCGTGAAAGGCTAGGCCGATTAATCCAAATTTGGCATGAGCAGAAGATTATCTCAGCTTAAGTTTTGACGGTGAGCACCATCCACTTACCAGGGATGTCGCTATGTGGTCTCAAAATTTAATACTTCGCCACTGAAAATTCATTTAGAGCTTGACATTTATTTTGATTTTTAAAAATTATTTATGGCCATAAGGATCTAGTTTATACCTACAAAATGATTGTTTATTCTGTTAAAAGCCAAAAATTATATGTAAAATAGGTCAAATTCAAGAATCTTCTACAAGGATATATAAGGATATAAAATTTTTATATACATATTCCTAAAGAAAAATTTTTCTATTGAAAAAATAAAATACATACAAAATCAAGAATTTTCGGGTTTATATATTGAAAATCGACTAGTTTTGAAATCAGAAAATATATAATCTTGAAATTTTTTACAACATTTTAAATTTCGCTCACTAACTATGGGAAAAAATTAAGAAAAAATTGCTGAATATTGTTTAAGATATTTTGAAAAAAACTGGACCAGGGTATAGAAAAATCAAAAATACAGATGAAATTTGAAGTCAAGTACTCTTCGTATCTATCTACTTTGTGTAATGTTTTGTTGTAAGCATCATCTATTTAACCAACCAACCAAACTTAGATAAAAGAATACGAGAAAAATGTATTCAATAATCAATCGTCAGTTGGTGAGAACGAAGTCTACCACTACCTAAATCTTAATTTTAAAATGCTTATAACTCGCTCATTTTAAAACATAATTTAACTATACCTTTCAGACCATGTAAAATTTTTAAAAATTAAACAAAAATTTAAGAAATTTCAAGCTGTAGAAGAATAAGCAGATGCGAGGTATCCTACTTTGAGGTTACATAGCGCAACCCTTGGCTGATTGATATACTCCGACTTAGAACTGCAGGTGTATACAGAGTATTTTACACGGTCTATATTTAGGATTTCAGTGAACATAGTTTGGGAGATGTCATACTTAAATAACACTGGTCTGCAAAAAATTGCTCCCGCGTATCACGTACTCATTATTTTTTATGGGCATGGCTAAAATTTTCCCCTAAAAAAAGCGACCACGCTAACTTGTTTATAATAACTCTTTAAAGGATTGTTCGATTTTTATAATTGAAACATTTTAAGATGCGGAATAAAATTACCTTTAAGTCAACTTTACATAATTTTTTTTCATTTTTAATTGTTTGGGGAGCTATTCAGAAATTGGTTTCGAAAAAAAAAAAATATTTTTAATGAAAAAATATTTTTTTTTGTCTTCAAAAACTCGCAAAAAACTTAAATATTTTACATTTTTGTCGTTATTGGGAAAGTTAGGAATAAAATAAGCCATAAATGATGAAAATCGATGCACAAATGTTGATTTTATTCACAATTAAGTGAAAAAAATACTTTGACAAACATTTTTTTTAACACATTAAGACTATTTACTTGTGTTATAATAAAAACCAGGATAGAGAGAATCTGTGAACAGATTTGGATTCAGCACACAAAAGTCATTTAAAATGATATAACAAAGTTCTTGATCCAGACAATAACTAAAGGGTGTTTTTTTAAGTTGGCATTACTTTTCAAGATGACGACCAATTTAGCAGCTGTCAAGTGATTTATTCTCAGTTTGGTTTGGCAATTCATCATGAATAGACTCACGCCTGAACAACGCTTGCAAATAGTGCAATTTGGGTCCAAAACGAGATTACCGTTGTTCCAGATTTTCATAAGCGAATTTTGTTTAGCGATGAAGCGCACTTCTGGTTAAATGGCTACGTCAACAAACAAAACTGCCGCATTTGGGGTGAAGGTAATCCTCAGGTGTATGTCGAAACACCGTTACATCTAGAAAAACTGACTGTTTGGTGCGCTTTATGAGCTGGTGGAATCCTTAGTCCGTACTTTTTCAAAAACGATGGTGGCCAAAACGTAACAGTCAATGGTGATCGGTATAGAGCCATGATTACTAACTTTTTCATTCCTGAATTGAATAACTATGATGTCCAGGAGATGTGGTTTCAACAAGACGGTGCAACATGTCACACAGCTCGTGCCACAATAGATTTATTGAAAGACACGTTTGGTGACCGCCTTATTTCACGTTTTTGACCTGTGAATTGTCCTCCAAGATCTTGTGATTTAACACCGTTAGACTACTTTCTGTGCGGCTATGTAAAGTCATTGGTCTATGCGGATAAGCCACAAACGCTTGACTATTTGGAAGACAACATTCGCCGTGTTATTGCCGATATACGGCCACAAATGTTGGAAAAAGTCATCGAAAATTTGACGTCCAGATTAGACTACATCCGCGCCAGCCGTGGCGGTCATATGCCATAAATCATATTTAAAATGTAATGCCCCAAGATTATCTTTCGGATAAATAAAATTCATGTCAATCGAATAATCCATCGTTGTTTTATTGCAACTTAAAGTTCTATACCTCTATAAAAAACACCCTTTACATATCTAATATTTTAATATTTTTATTTAATTTAAATAAGAATATCTCGAAAATTTTACGTGAAAACTAGACGTTATTCGCCACACAAAAGTCAATTAAAATTACACAAAAAAGTTCTTGCTCCTGACTTGGGTTTTTTTTGCCGACCATTGTTATCAATAACTACATATCTAATATTTTAATATTTTTATTTTATTTAAATAAGAATATCTCGAAAACTAGACGTGATAGAAAAAATTTATGAACTGATTTGGATTCAGCACATAACAAGGTTCAAGCCGACCTTACGACCGGTGTAATTATCATTTTTAATTTAGATATATTCAAATTTTGTATAACAAAATTTTTATTTATCTTAAAAGTTCTAATCAACTAAAGCTGTTGTTGTTTTGGTTTTGTCGTATTTTTAATTCAATTTTGTACTACACACAAAAACATGATATATCACCCTCTTGTCAATGTCAAGTTTGACAAAGGTCTTTTGATATGTGTCAAATCAAATGTGCAGTAAAAATAGTTTTGAAATGGCTTCTGGTCGTTAGTATTCACATTTATAAGATATTTGTAAGTCTTCAATGTCACTGTCATTAAAGGCTTGAATAACCCCAATTTCTTATTGATTGAGGCAACAATATATTATTCACTTCCCTTGGATGTCATTTAAAAATAAAATAATACAAATTTTAGGGAAAAGTTGTTCTTTTTATAATCAGTAGAAAATATTATATTTAAAATAATTTAACTTTTATTCTAAAAAAGAACACATTACAAATTATGTTAGAAATCAAAAACACATTGTAATATTTCTTCGACATCAAATTAACTCTACTCCTCAACTGTATTTGATTAAATTCCCAGACCTAAACTAACAAATTTCTAAATTAACACAATTAAATTGACAAACTGTTCGTCCATTGATGCAAAGCAGAAGATAAACTACAAACTGCCAACCATTAATGTACAAATCAAAAGCATTCTCCAATTTACATCAGCAAAAAAAGTTCATACAATAGAATTTAATCAATAATAAATGCGTGTCTTCACATCAGCCACAGGATTGATCGAAAACTACGGCAGATGTTAAAGTGGTATGTGTGTAATTTTCGAGTTCGTAGGTGTGTTCATCTAAATCGTTCTTAGTCATTCCCAGCAAACACAAAGTTAAATGTTTTACATAAGATGTTTTTAGAGTTCCTTATCCAAATGGCAAAAACGTAAATTAATATCGCTCTGGTGGCTACCCTTCTTTCACAGGCTTTTTCTTCTATTTCTTTAATCGTAATAGGCAGATGCTTGAATTTTACATAGAGTGTGTTCTTATGCAAGCTTGCTACAAAAAAAATTGTTTAAATAACATAAAATTGATGATTAAAGGGTGCCCCATGTTTTTTTTTCATGTATTTCGACTCATAGGTTGTACCGTAAGAAGTGACTTTGTAGTTTGCATAGAGTTGAAATTACTTTGTATACAAGTATAAAAAAAATTAAATTTATTGGGTGTCCTCATAAAAGACGAGATTTTGGCCTATTAGGCCTTACCTTTTGAACTGTAATAGGAAATAACAACAAGTTAAAAAATAATAATTAAAATTCAAAGAATGTTCCCATACAAGACATGATTTAAATGTGTCTTATTAAACATAATGCCGCTATAACGTAACCGCTGTATACTAAGCTGAGTTGAATCTGTCCTTTAGTCTGCGTTTGGGGAGCACGTCTCCGTTTACCAGGCAAAATTACTTGGGCTGCTGCATGCGTTGGATCATCTGCTGGAATATCGGGTGCATGGAAGAAAGGTTCTCATGGCACTTGACAAACAGTCGGTTATAAAAAGCATGAGCCAGGTGAACGTGAACTACAAACTAGTGCAGGAATGGGTTTTAAAACTTAACAGATGTGCCTCGGTTAAGAAGGTAACATTGATGTTGGTTAAGGGACACATACATAGGTACAGCTAAGAATAAAGCAGCAGACTAACTAGCGAAAGAGGGATCTGCTATGAATTTCTGTGGGTCAGAACTCAGAGTAGCGCTGGGTGTTGGCATAATGCAAGCGAAGGTCCTACAATATGTGAAGAAATTAAACCTGAAAAGGTGGAGGGAGGCTGCTACATGTAGACAGACTCGAATGGTGCTCAACGAGCCCCCATTTGTAGGAAGGACAGTAAGGTGCTCAGATATAATATAAGTACCTTAAGCAGGATAACTGTGTTAGTGACAGGTCATGGAAACTTCAAGTATCATCTAGCTAAGATAAAAATCAAAGAAGATTATAATTGTAGTTAAGTGTGGATGCAATGGGGGATCTAAGACAAATGCTAGCAATTACTAGAGAAAGAGGGCCAACAGTTATCAGTCCTTAGTCGGAAATTACTAATTGACTAAATGACTAAAGATTAAAAAGGTACAATAACTACAACAACATACATATTGTTTGTGTAAAAAAAACTTTTTGTGTCATAAACAAAATATTAACCTCTTCAGGGACATTGGCACATATGTGTACATTTAGCTTTTTTTTTAAATGTTTTAAGAGGAATTAGCAAAAAGTTTTTTCACAAGATTGCATTCCAATTTTGCAATATATGAATTTCGAATTCTTGCATTCTTTTTTAACTAAGATAAAGAAAAAGATGTTTCTTCTTGAGTTTAAAGCCTCATTGACCAGCTCACTAGTACAGATAAGTAAACTTAAATAAAACTAGGTATACCCAAGGTGTATAATTTCTGAACCATCTAAAAAGTCGAAAACAAGATTAAAGTTATTCCAGAAATTAGACTAGATTCTATAGGACACTATACTTTGAAAGTTGTGCATAAAAAACCCCCACGATATTATGATAAAAATTTTACGAGACGAACTCACTATGTGTGATTCATAGTTAAACTCAACGTTAAATGGCCACATATGTCGACATTTGTTTTTAGTAAAATTTACTATTCTTATCTTATGTTACTGAATTGTTATAAATATAAGGTAAACAACTATTAAAAAAAAAAAATAATATCAAAACGAAAAAGAAAAATTGGAAAATTTTTTAGAACATTAAATGAGAAACGGGCAGAAAAGTGCGATATTCTGTGACCGAGGTTTTCTTAAAATTTGATCGTTACAAACACTATTACAAAAAAAGTAAAATAATTTAAATTTAACAATTTTTTCACTTTTTGTTTTGTTTGTTTCTTTTAAAATAAACATAAAACACAAAACAAATTAGGAATAAGGCGAATATAATTTTTACACTCAAGAAAAATCATATGATGTCGAAATCGCCATTGAACTTACCTGGTATGAATTTGTCTTGGGCTGGTTGTAGCACTGAACTCAATGAAAGTGAAGTTGCCGTAAATTACAAGTCGTTTGGTTATAATAATTGAGGACGGAAGGGGATCCTCAATGAGTTAGGTAATAATTGAGGACGGAAGGGGGTCCTCAATGAGTTAGGGGTTTCCCTAAATCAATAATACTAATATCAACGCGATAACGGCAAGTAATAAAACGTAAAATTGAAAGTTATAGGGTGTTCCCATACAAGTGATTTTAAAAAAAATATTATTTTTTTTAAGTTGCTTCGTGTTGAAAACGTTTTGTTTTTCATGAATTATTTTTGTATTTTTAAATTTATGTAAATACTAAAATAAGTGTTGTTAACTCTAAAAAGAAAGATAATACAGTTAATGTAAAGTAAAATAATGTATGTCCTGGTGGGGAGGAAACACTCTTGCGTATGTCCGACTCGCATTTCGGTAATATTTTTTTAATGTTATACATTATATTTAAACAATTTTTAAATCTAGGCAGACTTCGGTTGAGATAGAACAGTTGAGAAGACACTTCAGTAAAATTCAGCTGCTGCTTAGATTATTTATAATAACTACTTACAAATTTTTGTTAAATTATTAACTGTCTATTTCAGAGTGTCACACGAATTTGTTCTTTCGAACAATTACATTTTCAACAAAAACAACATTTGTAAATTTGTTTTTGTTTTAAATGTAATTGTGCGAAAGAATGAATTCGTGTGACATTGTCAAATAGGTAGTAAAACTACATAGTTCTGTCGTCGAGACGAAAAGTGAATATTTTCTACTTTTGGGTCACTCTGCCCTAAAACCGTACTTACTTTAAGTGAAAGTAAGTAGTTTGCATTCGATATTATATCACACATTAACTTACATTTCGCATTTGAAAGACATTTGAGAACAAGCCATAATAAATACATTTCTCATTTGAAAAAGCTTTTATTCACAAATTATTTTTAAATCTTAAAATTTTCATAATTTACTTTCTAACTTACGTGCTCGCTGGGTTGTTGAATTTATTGTTCTGTGTTTTTTCACTAACCACCTGTTGATGTCAAGGTACATGTTTTTTGTTAAAAAAAAGCTTGTGGTTTAATCCCTATAGAAAGAAACCCTTTCGTTATAGTGAGCAAATTTTAAAATTTTTGTCACGAATGCCGATTTTATTTAAAAAAAAAAACCAAAAACTATTTTTTGGGTTGCAAAAACACGCAAAAGTATAAATTTAAATGTTTCATTACAAATAAGATGTCGAATGTTAAAAGTTTTTTTTTAATTTTACTTACCTGCACAACATTAATGCTTAATTACTTCAAAATAAATCTATCGAATATGTAGGGTCTACAATTGGGATGGTATCTGGGATATTTAACTCAACAAACATTAAATTCCATCAAACAGATAATTTTTTTACATGTAAACCTTAAATTAGTGTCGTTGCCAAGGTTGTTAACCTTCTTTTTCTCAAAAAATCGTCAAAATTACGAGATAAAATAGCCAAAATCGTCATGAGAAAAAAATCGTCACTGATTAAAATGCTAAAACTATGAGTTTTATATTTGCCTTTTTAGGGTTTCGTAACCAAAAGGGAAAAAAGTTACCCTATTAATATCGCTACGCTGTTAGTTCTTGTACCACAGTCCTCTGTCTATTGAACCATAATACCTGGACACTTGAAATTGGCAGCTGGTGTATTACAATGGGCGTTATAACAACAAATAATAAAATAAAAACAATACCATCTGCATAAACACGTATATGGCCTTGTATTTGGACCTTAATGTACAAATATACAAATTTCAATTTGAGAAAATAGAATAGAAGAAATAACGTGAGGCATCAGCCAACGGTGTGCTCATCGATCTAATTTGAGTAGGTCTCTAAGAAATAAAAATACATTCATATATGTGACCCGGTCTATGAAAAGGTGGCTTATGACTCAAAAACCAAATTTCGAAAAATTAGCTGTTAAAGATTAACAATGCATTTCGTCAGTTTCTTAGTAGTTTTTCCTTTGCATTATGAACAGTCATGCCCGATAGGCAACCAAAAAATGTAAAAGAGCATAAATGAGGTAAGTTCGTGTGCGTATATAAAGAGCGATGTTTTTCTCAATGCAAAGCACAAACCAGTTTCTGCCCCAGCGTTGTCAGGTTTTTGGGGATTTTATCCCCAAAAAAATCCCCAAATCGACTTTGACTTACCATAACTTCTGTTTTAATATTTGAATATTTTCATTTTTGGACTTTTTTAATTGTTTAACATCTGCTTTACAAAAATATTCCAGAAACCTGACGTGTGTCACTTGTGAATAATGTCTGTCGAAGAAGAATTTAGCGAAATTTTTCAAACATATTTCTGTGAAAATGAAGAGAATGATGATGATTCTTTCGATGATGTTGGTATCAATTACGAGGACGAACTACAAGCATTGTTTCAAGCTGATGATCAAATAGAAGTGAATGAAAATATTTTTACAGTGGACTTGTATATTACAGATAACGAAGAAAAGGAATTGGTAAATAAATTTATTTCGCAAGATTGCTGTAATAAAAAATGCCAAAAAATTATACCGCGAAAAATGTTAGAAACTGCAAAAAATAACTATCCAGAATTATCAAAACATGAACTTGATTTGGTTATACTGATCCATATCGAATCAGCAATGATGTGCAGGGACAAAATTAGAGATGTTTACACAGAAATGACGAAATGGAGGAAACATGGAAGGCAAAAAGGCAAAGATGTTGAAAGGCATAAATTGATGTTCACTTTTTATCACATTTTTGCAGCGTTCAATCCTGTTTTTAAATTTTTCAATTCCATTTATTATCTTGATTCTGGATTTTCAATAAAATTGCGTTTTTCTTTCATTTGTGCTCTTCTTTCTCTACATTTTTAGTACACTTCTAAGCAAGTTAGGACTTTCTAGTTTTCACCACGTTAAAGAGCGTCTCAAAAACTATCGAAACCAAAAAAAAATTGGAAAATTTTTTTTGAGTCATAAGCCACCTTTTCATACGCCGGGTCACATATACACATGTAGTTTAAAACTTCTACATATGAATTAACCCGTTATGTTTACATTACAACATTCTGAAGAATCATTTTTTAAAATTCCTTGAAAATTAAATCCCTTCAACTTTTTTTTGTCTATGGGAATTCCGAGTTTAGGTTTAGTTAATATAGTCTGTCCAAAAGTGAATTCAACGTTAGGCTAGGAATTTGGTAGGGTTCAGGCTCAGTTGTACCTTTGTAAGTTATCAACCCTGTTTGCCACGAAGTACAAGAAATCAGTCATGAAAATATAAATATCTGGCGTCTTTTTATAGTATTACACAATCAACAAAGAAATTTTGATCTTAATGCAAAACTGCCAATTAGTAATAAAATTGTATGATATTGACAGTAACTGCCACAATTCTGTTATTCTGCCTGCGTTCTCCAACATATTATGTCAAAATTAATCCCAGTTGTACAGTACAGTATGTAATATAAAAATATTTTTTTAAATAAACTTATTATAATTTGTGAATATTTACGCTGATGAATTTCTGACGATTTGAAAGAGTTTGAAGATTTTTTTCCAGAACTTTGGGCAAGAAACTGGAATTAATTCTGTAGTTTCTAAACGGTTAGCTCGATTACATTCAAGTGGCAGTAGTCGAGCTTAAATTTTGTATTTCGACCTTATAGTGCTCGGGGGGCTTAGGGGTTTTTTTTTTTTTTTTCATAATTTATTTATTGTATCTTCAATATTTTTGAACTAACAATAATTACTCGTATCTTAAGTCTAAAATAAAATATTCTTTTTAAGTCCAGCCAGTGCTAGACAAAAATAATGTTTGTTTCACGGATTTTGAAATCATTTGCGGGTCATCCCTCTAATGTACGGCCAAGAAAAGCAGTATCTCTTCTTTTTAGTCGAATGTAACCAGGTTCATTCAGCATGTTACGCGCCAAAGGGTTTGGATGATATTCAAGCCTCTTTAGATATGTGACTGCATGTTTCGCTATTTCTGCTTTAACTGATGGCATGTTTAGGTCTTTGTGGATGTTCGAATTTTTTATATACCAGGGAGCAGATGTAATCATACGTAAAATCTTATTTTGGCGCCTTTGAATTTTTTCTACATTGCTAGCTGAGGCAGTGCCCCATAACTGAATCCCATAACACCAAATTGGTTTGAGGATCGACTTGTACAGTAGAAGTTTACAATCTAAGCTCAGGGTAGAGTTTCTGCCAATAAGCCAATTTAGTTGTACTGCTTTTAGTTCCATTTGTGTTAACTTGAAATCAATGTGGCTTTTCCAAGTAAGGCGACGGTCAAGATGTATACCCAGGTATTTAACGTCTGAAAGCTGTGGTATCATTTGGTTATTTATGCGAATAGGAGGGCATGAGTCCCTACGCAGTGTGAAAGTTATGTGAGTGCATTTTTGTTCATTCACTTTTATTCTCCATTTTTCTAGCCATTTTTCCAAATTGAGTATGTGGTCTTGTAAAAGTTGTGATGCTTCTTGGGCACTTTCATGAATACTTAAAAAAGCTGTGTCATCTGCAAAAGTTGATGTGTGGACTAGGGTGCTAATTGGCATATCCGATGTGTACAGTAAATATAAAATTGGTCCCAAAATACTACCTTGGGGAACTCCGGCTTCAATGAGTTGTGGCGAGCTTAAAAAGTCACCTTCTTTTAATAAAAACTTGCGATTCGTTAAATAATCTTTTAAAAGCTTATACAAGTTTTCGGGCAAGTTCAGCTTTAGCTTAAATATTAGGCCTTCGTGCCAAACCTTATCGAATGCTTGAGAAACGTCGATAAAGAGCGCAGAACAGTATTTTTTTTCTTCAAAGGTCGTTTTAATTACATTTACTAATCTGTGTGTTTGTTGGATCGTACTGTGTTGTTTTCTGAAGCCGAATTGATGGTTCGGAATACATCCTTTCGCGCTAAGAATTGGATTCAGCTTAGTTATTAATATTCTCTCAAATAACTTTGACACGTTTGATAAAAGGCTTATAGGTCTGTATGATTCTACTTATGTGTGGTCTTTTCCTGGTTTAGGAATCATAGTAATCAAAGAAAGTTTCTGTGAAAGTTTTCTGTGGGAAAGTACGCAAGACGTAAGATGGCATTAAAGACAAACAGAATAATTCTGCGACCTGTAAGGGGCAACTCAACTAACATCTTGTTACTTGTTTTATCAACTCCAGGGGCTTTTTTGGTGTTTAAATCCGCTATTGCCCTTTCAATATCGCTAAATTCAAATCTTAGGTGTACTTCGGCACTAGTCTCTACTGGTGGCAACTCAACTATATCAGTACACATATTTGGAGTGAAAACCTTTTTCAAATGATCAACAAATAAATTACCTTTTTCGGTATCATTTCTTGCCCAGACTCCACAAGAAGTTCGCAAGGGGGGCTTACGTACGACTGGCCTTTTAAGGTTTCTACATGCACGCCATAATGAATAATCTGATTGTGAAGTTGCGTCGAGGTCTTCCAAGTAATTTTTCAGAGATGCTACTCTTCGACATTCTAGCAGCTGTCTTAGCCGTTTCGTGCAATCTTTAAGTGTAGATTTGATTTGAGGAGATCTGTGTGCTTGCCACTCTCTTCTAATTTTCCTTTTTTCAGCCAAGAGCCGCTCGACATCTGCAAAGTAAATTTGATTGTATCTAGCTGATTGTCGGGTTACTGTTGCATGTTGGGCAGCTGATTTGAGGATTTGATCAAAATTAATAAGACTTTGTTCCACGTCTTCTGGTTTTCTCAGCGGTATATTTTCCGAACAGTGAGTACTGAGATACTTTCTATATTTCAACCAATTAATGCTTGTGCTAGTTGTTGGTGACACAATATTTTGCTGGTTCCATATATAGACTATTGTGGGTGAATAATCTGAGGATAATTCGAGTGACGCTTCAACCTTAATCATTTCTCTCGAAATACCTTTAGTCACGCCAAAATCAATAACATCAGGTATTTTTTGTCGATCAGTAGGCCAATAGGTGGGTTGTCCGCTTGATATCACATTCAGACGCATTTTTGAAATAGTGTCAAATAAAACACGACCTTTTGGAGTAATAAGTCTTGATCCCCAAAACGTATGTTTAGCGTTGTAGTCGCCTGATGCTATGAAACAGGGACCTAGTGATTTGTAGAAGTCTCTATATTGACTCTCTGATATTTGAAATCTAGGAGGTGAATAAATCGAAGAAATAAAGTTTTGATGATATTCTTCAATACAGATGTTTGTTGCTTGAAGATAGTCCTCACAAAAATCACACAGTAAATGATGTTTAATTCGAGCCTTTATTAGAATAGCTGAACCACCACATGCTCTGCCACGGGGGTCTTTAGTGTCATATAATATATAGCCATTGATTTTAAAAAAGCTATTTGTTGTTAAATGAGTCTCTGAAACCATCATGACGTCAATTTGTTGGTTCTTCAAGAAGTACTCGAGTTCATTTTTGTGTTGGCGTAAGCCGTTTGCGTTCCAGAAACATATTTTTAAACAGTTCATGGTTTGTTAAGTACCGCCTGCAACATCATAGATTGCAAGCGAACCATTTCTTGCATCATGCTGCTCATAGAGCTCATAAAACTGTTTAACGAATGCACTAATGTCTCGATACTTGCTTCGAGACGGTTGTAGTTACCAGATGGAGTTTGTTCTTTAGCTTCTGGATGCATATTTGGGGTAGAATTGTTTGTAGGTGTCGCTTTGTGTGCTAAAACATGATTGGATTTTAATATATCCGCGTATGAAACATGTTTGGTTGTGGGTTGAGCTAACTGAGGGTAATGAGCATTTGCTTGGTATTGTGGCTGCCTAGCAGGAGTATTTAATTTCTGAGTTGACTTCCTTACCTCAGAAAAAACTGGACAGCATCTGTAGTTAGCAGTGTGATTTCCACCGCAATTGCTACATTTTTTAACCTTGGAGTCATCCTTTGGTTTGTCGCATTGGGCTGAACAATGAAGCTCTCCACACACAACGCAAACCGGAGGCAACTTGCAGTAAGCCCTTGTATGGCCGTATTCTTGGCAATTTAAACACTGAACGGGTCCTGACCGCTTATGTGGTTCCTCTACACTTATCCTGCGGTGTAACAGATATTTTAGATTATAAATGGGATGCGTTTCGTGCTTCTTTAATCTAATATCCCCAGGTTCCAGTTCAACGCGAAATAGAGGTTGAGGGACACGCTCTCGATTTCTGAGATTATCAACACTTTTGACTTTAAGTCCTGCTTTTTGGAGGCCAGATTTTATTTCCACTGGGTTAACATATGAGTCTACACCTTTGATGACTACCTGTAGGCCTTTGCTACTCTTCAGCTGATAGGTATAAAAGTTCTTATTGCAGCTTTCAAACTCCTTTACTACTTCACGATAACTACTTTCGTCTATAAAATGAATTTTTGTTTCATCAATGTTACCACGCTTGATTGGAATTACATAGAATGAATTTTCCCCGATAACTGAAATTAACTTATTGATTAATTCATTCGAATTTTTTTCCCTTAAAAAAATTGGTGGTGGTTTAAACGACTTGGGTGCCGTTTTTTGTTCACTTGTTTCGTTATCTAAAATAGCAAAACGATTTTGGGAACTTATTCCGTTAGCCTGCTTTTCTTTAAGTACTTTGGACATTGGTGCAATCTGCGAAGATTTAGGGCTTCGACCTCTTTTCAACACAGTTATATATCTGTCCATTCCCACTTGGGTCTTAGGTTTTTCTGCACTATCCTTATTACTGTTGGTAACACTGTGTTCAGAAGGCGACTTGTTTGTAGTTATATTATTGTCATCGCTTAGCAAAAGCGACGAACAAGATTGGGCACGTATAACTTGCGTAGAATTTACACACAAATTATTTTCAGTTTTTTTGTCTTTATTTAATACAATATTGTCTACATTTTTTTTGCTTAAATTAAAGAGGCTCATTAGCCCTTATTGTTTTTGTTTTATTTTTAAAGTAGCAATTCAATATGCCGTTGTAAAAAATAAAGAGAAAGAAAGAAAAAAAAAATTACAGACAACTTTGTTGTTGTATTAAAACAGGTTTGTTTTTTTGTTTTTGTTTGAAATTATTCACACAATGTATGTTTTGTTTTTTGTTAATGCGAGCTAAAAAAATCGCGTCCGCACTTATCAACGCCAAAAACAGGGGGGCTTAGGGTTAGTTCTATAAAAATTGCAAAAAATAGTTTTAGTGTTCAACAGATAACGAATCAATGTAAAAGAATTTTAAAGGTTTAGTTTCTCTTGACTGTACCAGAAGGCCAATTGTTGTTGTAACATATATAATCGTTTACTTTAATCACTAAAAAAAACTCTGTTTTGACTCTTTCATTAAAACAATGATTTTTAAGACAGGGCTTTTCTTCGTTTTAATTTTTAACTGTAGAATATTTTCTTGTAGTACAATTCACTACTGTTAAAAATACAATTAAAAATACAATTCACTATTGTTAAAAATACGACAATCGCTATAATAGTCAACAGCTTTTGTTGTTTGCAGTAACAACTGCAGGATTTACTAACTACTTTTTAACGATAGTAGACAACACTATTTTTGTACCTACACAAATAGTAACATGTGGCATCTCTGTTCAAAAAAGCGAAAAGCACAAGAGGAATAGAAAAGAAAACAAATTATTATTATTATTAAATTGTGTTACTAAAGTATGCATGAAGTTATTATGTAGATTTTGATATATTTAAATAAATAAATAAAACAACTATTTGCGTGCTGTATAGAAAGAATAAATTTAGTTTAAAAAACTTTCAATAAAATAAAATGTGAATTTAATTTGCGGTAATTTATTTTAAATATGTACATATTAGCATTTTAACGAGTATGAAAACTTATTTTGCAAAAATTTATTTTCTAAATATTCAAAAGCCATTACAACGACGAATAAAAACGTTCTTGTCGACAAACTAAACATCCCAAAAATGATGTCCGTTTATTTAACGACAATAGACTTGTCAACAATAACAGCTGATTTCAAACAATAAGGAGTATTGTTAAAAATTTAATAATTTTATTGTTTAATTTGTTTAACCATTCGATATTCGTCAAAACGGGTTAGTGAATTCCACTACTAATTTATTTTTGACGCCTTCTGGAATAAAATTTGATTTCAATATACAAAAACAAATTTTAAAACAATTTAAATTTTTTTACTCTACAAGTTTTGTTTATTTAATATTTTTTTTAGAAAACACTACCTGCGAAGCTTTTTCTTTGTCTGCAGGTTCTTTGGCGGCAATCGATCCCACAACCTTCAGACTGATAGACAGTGCTCTGCCAATCAGTCTATTGTGGTATAAAAAGATAAAACTCCAAATGCCGACTTTGTTTAATAATAATATCGTTTGACTTAAACCATTCGATTCAGTCACAATAAGCCCCAGTCAAACTATTATATCGTCATGTTAAATGCAAACGGACGTAACTATATTTTTTATTTTTGTACAGGAGAAGCAAAAAACGTTCTAAAATCAACAAATCTTGTGGTTTCTTTGCAATTTTTGTAAATCGTACTTAAATTGTGGGGATTTATTTATTGGTGATGATATTTTTAATTTTTTTTTGATCATTTAAGTTTTTATGTTAGTTACGTTCCGTTGACTTTCCACTTTTTTTAAACAAAGAGACGCAACTACAAAAAGTCACAGTATTGGGTGAAAGGTTTTTTTTTTTTTGCTATTAATTCATTAACTTCTAAACTACTAAACAGATTTTGACGAAATTTGGAGACTCAGCAGAAGAGATGTTAGACTTTGAAAGCGATGTTTTAGTATTTGTGTATTTCTAGCACAGTGGATTTTACAGTGGAACAAAGTTGACAATCGCGTGTGTAAAATCTATTGGTCGGTATAACTTTCCGATTAAAAATAATTCTGAATTTTCGAAAACTACTTAAAAAAGTTAAGAAAAAACATGTTTACTATATACTAGTAATCTAGTCTCTTACAGTTTAAGAGTTATTTGACTTTATTATTTATCTTATCTTTTATAGTATACCAGAAATCCGCCCAAAACATTACCTAATGTTTTGAATTTTATCATTTTAAATTGTTTACAATTTTGAGTAAAAATATGTTTCCTTTTTTAACTTTTTTATTAAATGTTTATACATATTTTGTTATAAAATAAAATTTAATTATGTAATTTTATATGAATTTTATTTGAACTATTTTTAAATGAATAAATTCATTATTTAGGCTTAAGTTCTTAATTATAAAGATAAAGAAAAAATTAGACACCAGCAGAGTGGAATGCATTTTCTAGACAGCTACGTCCTCATATCCTATTTCTTTGATAAGTTTGTTTAAATAGAAAAATAATAACAATTGAAACTACCTAGTAGATAGATACGAAGAGTGTTTTGACAGACGTAGTTGTCTAGAAAATTTATTCCACTCTGCTGGTGTCTAATTTTTTCTTTATCTCGTTACAATTAACCATCAATTCGGTTTCAGGAAAAAAAATTAGTACGATCGAACAAACTCACAGGTTAGTCAATGTTGTTAAGAAGACATTTAAAGAGAGAAAATACTGCTCTGCGCTTTTTATCGACGTTTCTCAAGCATTCGATAAGGTATGGCATGAAGGCCTAATATGTATAGAAGATAAAACTGTATTTGCCCGTAAACCTATATAAGCTGCTAGATAGTTATTTAACCGAACGAAAATTTATTGTGAAAGAAGGAGATTTTTTGAGCTCACCCCAGCCAATCGAAGCCGGAGTTCCCCAAGGTAGTATATTGGGGCCCTTTTTATACTTATTGTATAGCATCACGATATTTACAAGACCACATATCCAATTTAGAAAAATGGTTGAAGAAATGGAGAATAAAAGAGAATGAACAAAATTGTACTCACATAACTTTCACACTGCGTAGAGAATCTTGCCCCCCTATTCGGATAAATAACCAAACGATACCCCAGCTTTCAGACGTCAAATATCTCGGCATACATCTTGACCGGCGCCTTACATGGAAACGGCACATAGAAACAAAGTTAACACAAATGAAGTTAAAAGCAGTCCAACTAAACTGGCTTATTGGCAGAAATTCTACTTTAGCTTTAGATTGCAAACTTTTATTATACAAGTCAATTCTAAAACCAATATGGTGTTATGGCATTCAATTATGGGGCACTGCCTCAGCTACCAACGTAGAAAAAATCCAAAGGCGCCAAAACAAGATTCTTCGTATAATTACATCTGCTCCTTGGTATATAAAAAACTCGAACATCCATAAAGATCTAAACGTGCCAACAGTTAAAGCGGAAATAGCGAAACTTGCCATAAGTTATTTAAAGATGCTTAAAAATCATCCTGATCCACTGGCCCGTAACATAATAAATGAACCTGGTTACATTCGACTAAGAAGGAGGGACACTGCTTCTCTCATCCGTATCTCAGAGGGATAACCCTCAAATTACAGTAACCGTGAAACATACATTTTTTTTTGTCCAGCACTGGTTGGACTTAACATGTATATTTTTATTTTTAGACTTAAGATATGAGTAATTATTGATAGTTCAATTATATGAAGATACAATAAATAAAAAATTGCGAAAAAAAAGTTATAATTAAGAACTTAAGTCTATGTAATTATGTAATTAATTTTTAAAATAAAAAGTACAGATATGTGAGAAATTTTATATAAAAAATTCGGTACATTTTATAAAAAAAAATAATTTAAAATAAGTAGAAAACAAATAGTTAATTTTCGAAGTGAATATTGTCATACAAATTACGGCAATCGGCTGGTATTAATGGTTTTAAGTCTTGTTGATTTTGCCACTTTTACTTTGATATTTTAATTCTCTGAGTATATATAAATGTGTAGTTACGTCTTCTTGCATTTAGAAATACACGTATTTGTAGTTATATGTCCGTTTGAAATTCGTTCATAAAATCCCCCTTTTTGGATCGCAGGAATATAAAATTTTGCACGAAAATCTATTTTGATAAAACGAACCATAATCGATAAAAAACTCAATTTCGAAATTTTGACGATATGTTCAATGCTTCAACTTTAATTTGAATTAAAAGAAAGAATGTAAAGGGAAAATAATTTTTTTTTTCTATTTTATACTTAGAAGACAAGTAACTAATTTAGCCTATATAAATATTTTACACAGGAATTTCGACATCAAACAAAAAAAAAAAAAACGGTATTACGAATGCGGTGCAAAATTAAACTTAACAAACAACAACAAATAATAAAGTGATTGAAAGAAAATATGCATAACAAAAACTACAAAAGTACCATTAGTAGAACATACGGTACAGAAAAACGCAATTTTGCACTTATAATTATTTGACTGAGAGTATGTTGCTCTTAGATTATGGTTAACCCAAAAATTGTTTTTCTTTGCGAGACTTAACTAACTGAATAGCTTGAGATAACTTAGCGATGGCATTGCTAGTTAACGTTATGACATCATAGAAGTTTCAGCACATCTGTCATCATTAAAAAAACTTTAGTTGTAACTTCCTGTTACTTTTCAGAAAAATTGTACCGAAACTCGTTGTTGTAGCAAATGTTGTTAAGCCTCTAGCGTTACAATGTTTGTATATATCGTTGTGTTGACAATAAAAAAATATCGCAGATACCGCTATATCAGCAAACCCGAAATATCGACATATTGGTACCAGTGCATCAATAGTTAATACTTCTTTTAGGACATGTAGTCTGATACAAAATAGCTATAAAGCTTCCTTATCAATAGCTATGTAGCAAAGCATTGCATGAGCACAAAAAAAGCGAAGCTCATAGGACACTCATTATAATATTTCATTGAATTCATGTATGTTCATTGCACATGAGTAACGATGAGTGCGAAATAATAAAAAGCGAAGACTGGTAAACTAAATGCGATGAGCTTGTAGAGTTTCCACAAGTAAGTTTGAATAAGTAAGAGTAAATGTTGAACATAATAGCAATGAACTTGGGCGAGTTCAAGCAGTTTTATGCTTCGAGTGTGAAAAGAAAAAAACACAGAATTTTTTAACATTACTAACATTTCATTTTACGGTCTCCAATACTTAAGAAATACAAAAAAAAAAAACAATTAGTGCAAGCAAAGCGCACTACTCCTTATCCAAAAGATCTACACAACTACTAAACAAAACAAAATGAGTATTTCGAACATGAGACGCGTATAGAAAGTGTGTTTTACTCGGTAGGCTCATTGCGTTTATGATACGAACAGAGGTTTGCTCACTAATAGTATGTTGTGAGCAGAGTTACAATTTGCGAAGATTTATCTTATTTTTGAAGTTTTTGAGATGCCAAAAACATTAAACAAAATTTTTTTTAGCTAAAAAGAAGATTTATAAAAATGTTATATTAAGTACTTTTAGTCTATTACTTACCTGAATGAATTTGATATCAATAAATGACAAAGAATTATTTTTAATGCAACAAAAATATTTTTTTTGTCCAATTTGAAGATTTTTGAAAAAATATGGTATCACTGGGTATGAGCAGGCATGTGTTCAGTAAGCTGGTTTATGTTCGAGTATGACCACTTGCTCTTGAGCTTATGAGCACTCCATGAGTTTGCTCATGCAACTATTTACTTTGTAGTAAAAAATACCCTACACAACTGATTCAATTTAGAAATTTATTTTGATAAAATTAGAAAATTGTTTACAACTTTAAGAGAAAAATTGTGTATTAAATACTTAAGCCATTAATTAAGAATTTTATTAGTAAATAGATTTTTGTCCTTGTCTTTTTGTTTTTAATTTTTGTTGAAATACAACTTTACCTTACAATTTTAAATGGGTTTGTTTTTATGCAAACTTTCGCTTAAGTTTTTCTGAAACTTAAACTTAAAAATAAAATAAAATAAAATAAAATAAAATAAAATAAATTTACATTTTCAATGTTTTAGTTTTAAAATTTTGCTTACAATTCAATAAAGTTTTTACTAACAAGACTTCGAGAAAAAAAAAATAGTGATAAGTTGAATTTAGTTTTGGCAAATAATAAAATGAAGAGAAGATAAAGAAAGAAACTTCTGAACGTAAAACAGACAATCTTGACAACTTAATGATTCCTGCTAAAGATATTTTAAACCAACGCCCTTCCACAATAAATGTATCCGAAGGCAGAAGTACAGCCAGCCGTTGATGCAATTGCACAGCCAATCGTTTATATGTATGTGTGTATTTGTAACTGAGAACCATTTATCAAATTCTGTGATTTATTTTTATCAATTGTTGCCTTAAAGAACAAACAAACCAACCAACCAACGAGATAATAATACGTTTTACTAGTTAGTCAGCCAGCCAGCCAGCCAGCCAGCAAGTCAACCACACATTCAACTCCCAAATAGATGAAAGTGTGGTTTGCTTCTGAATAAAGGAGTCGTAGGTTAGGGAATAAGTCGTTGCATTAGTATGTTTTTGGTAAACCATCCTCGCTCTTAAACAATTTATTATTATTTGTGTGTTTGTGTCTGAAAGTAGGTGAATTATTTGTTGTCTTATAAATTTGAAATAAGTTGCTCTAGTTGTTGTTTCTTTATTGTAAGCAGAGTGTTGTAGTTGTAGTTGTTATTGTTATTGCTGGTTTTGTTATTTCTTAGAATATTGCCAATGTAAAGTACAACAATATATACATAGCTGGTAGTTGTTTTTGTTGCTGTTGCTGATATTGCATTAAGAATATTTGATAATTTTACTTGAGCTGCACCAACACCATAAAGTATGTGACAACTGCACCAAGAACCTGAAAATAGTAGGTAGATACAACAACAAGATAGTTACCAGTAGTGAACAATATCTAAGTATTTTATCTTTGCATAAGTTTATGTGTGATTTTGTAGATGCATTCAAAGTTTGTGAGTGTGTGTATCAAAACATGTGTATGTTCCTGTGTGTGTTTTATAACAAATAAAATTTGCCAAGTTAATCTTGTTACAAGAATGAAATATTTTGAGAAACTTTTTGTTTTCTTAAAAAAAAAAAAAAAAAAAACAAAATCATGAAAATATTTTTCTGAAAGCAGTTTCTATTTACAGTGTCAGTTTATTGATCAAATATGATTAAAATTAAAAATGAAAGAATCCCAGCAAAAGTAACTGATTCGCAGTAAGCAGGGCTGTAAGGGAATGTCGAGTTGTTATCGCTTACAAACCTGCTTACGTATGGCATGATATTTGTTCGCGATATACCACTTTGTAGCATTTCCTTTTAAGCGATTATTTCAGCGCATTATAGTTGTACTGACGTCATGCCGTATTATGTTCGTAACTCGTCGTAAATTTATATTTTTAACCGACTACAAAAAAGAAGGAGGTTATCTATTCGTCTGACTGTTGCTTTTTTTATGTATGTAACCGCAGAACTCAGCCATTTCTGAACCGATTTTAAAATTTTTTCCTTTATTTGAAAGGTTATGCTTTCAGGTTGGTCCCATTTTAAAATTAGTTCATTATATTAAAAATTAAAGGGTGTCCCCATACAACATACATGTTTTTTACGTGTATTAAGAACCGTTAAGGGCGCCAAATTAAAATTTTAAAAAATTGCTTGTTGCTATAGCTCCCAACAGCAGAAATTAATAAAAAAAAAATAAATTTAAAATTTAAAGGGTGGCCCCATAGGTGACGTAATTTGACCTATTTGAGCCTATCTTTTGAACCGTTATAGACAAAACCTTGAAAATATGACAGAATGTCGACTACTATGACCGTTGTAATAAATTGTATAAATATTCAAAATTTTAAATTAAAGGGTGCTCCAATAGTTCAATTAATTTGATGTATATGGCCATACTTTTGAACAGTTGTACACAGACCGCTGAAATTTACAAAGAACCTGTATTGCTAAGTCAGCTATAACAAAAGGTATACAATTTGAATTTGAAAATAAAAGGGTGTCCCAATTGTTCATGTAATTCTATGTATGTGGCCAACCTTTTGAACTGTTATAAACAGATAGCTGAAATGTACAAGGAACCTTTATTGCAAAGTCCACTATAGCAAGTATACAATTTAAGTTTAGAAATTAAAGGGTGTCCCCATATATTATATAATTTGATTTATATGGCCCTATCTTTTGAACCGTTAAACACAAACACTTGAAAATTAGCCAGAATGTCCACTACTTTCTCTGGTATAATAAAAAGCATAAATATTTGGAATTATAATGTAAAGGGTGTCCCAATAGTTCATGTAATTTGATATATATCGCCAAACTTTTGAACCGTTATAAACAGATAATTGAAATTTACAAAGAATCTTTGTGGCCAAGTCCTCTATAACAACAGGTCTTTAATTCAAAATTGTTAATTAAAGGGTGTCCGAATAGGTGATGTTATTTTATCTATGTGACCCTATCTTTAAAAAAGTTATTGACAGAGGCTTGAATAGTGTCCCCATAAAATACGGATGCTGGTAAAAATAGTTTAACTTTTGAACAGTAATAGGGAGAGGCTTGACATTTACATAGTCTTTTTTTTCCTCTAATTTTGGCGCATCTTTTATTTAGTTTAAATCTAATTCGTACAGATTACTTCTTACATTTTTAGTTTAGAATTGATGCCCTTCTATCTGTTTTGAAGTCGGTTTTTTTTGCAAGAATTATTTTATCTCTGAATTACAGTTGTGCTTTTTAGTATGCACTACTGTAAGGGTAAATGTAAACAAATAATGTGTTATGTCATACAAAATTACATCTTGCTTACTATTTAGAGCTCATGTATGCACTATTTAAATTTTACCCATTTTTTAGGCCAAAAGTTAAAATCTAAATTTTTGCTAAGTATATTTTTTTTGCGTTAATATAAAAAAACAATAACAAAGTAAAAATCACTGTTTAAATTTTTCGAAAGAATTGACTGCCTGTTACTTTATCACATGTTTTGCTTGCGATTTGTAAATTAGTTATCAAAAAACGATTGAGTGCAGTGAATTTTGTCATAATTTGTAATAAAAGTTTTCATAATAATAATTTATAATTTGCAAAAACTAAATAATGGAAAATAATGACGAAGGTGAGTAGTTTAATGATTTATAGTGAAATTTTGGTAAGTTCATCTATTAGATCGATTAAATTGGAAAAATTAAAGTGACCTTAAGATGAACTTATGGAATTATGAATTGGAATTTTATTTAGACTTCCAAAAAATGCTAGCACATGCTAGCCATAAAACCATAATATTTCTCTAGGACAATCAATTACCTTTCGGATTTAATATATTTCAACTGCGGATATCTGCAAAATTTTTTAAAAAACGCATTTTTTCAGGTGACTACTGCGTGTCAAATTCAGAGTTATTCAATACAGGGCGAGAGCAACACAACGAATATGACAAAAGAGCCGCTATTTGTGCCCATTTCTTTTCATACATTGGTGAGAGTGATTGTACCGAAAACTATAAACAATATATAAAGGAGCGGTCAATAAAATTTTGTTTAAATATGAATATGAAATGGCATAAAAATTGTAGGAGTTTCAATGTTTTTGAAAAACAGCATGCTGTTTGGCTTCGATAAGAAAATCTGAAACGCAGTCTGCCTCCACTAAATCGTAGCCTGGACGGCCGCAATAAGCTTTTTTGCCAAAAATCTGAGAGAACAAAAAGACGAGTTACAGCAGAAATCTCTAAAGATCAAAATAATGAAGTTGAATGCATATACCGCTGCTCGTAAATCTAACCAATTAGATTTAGCAGTGGTTTTGAAAGAGATTGTCAGTTCTCCAACTAGAGCTGCGAATGGATGCTTTAGCGAGGATGCCTCTTAATCGCGCCACAAAATATATAAATCCGATAGATGGCTTCATGCACGAAAAAAGTAGCGGTGTGAATAACTTGACAGAGGTTTTTAATCGAGCAACATATCAGGTCCTTATATTTCCACCCATTCGTTTAAGAAACGCATCAAGCACCAGAAGAAATTAAAGCTTCCACCAGAAGTGATACAAATATTGAGATCAGAGGAGCAAAATTTTGTGGAAAATTGTCATACAGACGAAGATAATTCCGGAAACGAAGATTAAGAAATTGAGAGTTGTGGCATTTTGAACCCACGTTTTTTTTGTGTAGTTGACGAATTGGAACTCGAAAATGAAATTTTTGAATAAAATCCTTTTAAAAGCCTACCTTTTTGGTAGGCTAAATTTCTACTGCTATCTTTGAAAGTTAGAGTAGATTCGAAAAAAAATTTTGTAAAAAAACATTTTAGAACAGCAGAGAATTTATCAATGATCTAAAAAATCTTGGATACGGAAACCTATAAGCCTGGAAACCCCTTTGGAACTAATTCTTAGTTAATTTTTTAGTTAACTTTACTAACGTTTTTTTTTGAGTGTATGCAAAACTTCCTCCCTCTTAATAGTCTTCCAAAAGTCATGTCAAAAAAAATCATTCAAATTGGTCCTGCCGTTTGGCTGTAATTAATTTTGGCCAAAAAAGGGGTAAATTTTCCTATAGCGGTATGGTAGAATAACCAATCGAATTTTGTTTAAATCAACAGAATTTCTTTTGATAATAAAACCTATTAGTTTGAATAAAAATTAGTTAAAATGAAATAAAATTTTATTAAGTTTACAAAATATAGTTAAATTTATATCATTGAAGAAAGTTAATGCAAATAACACTGGTCAACAAAGAATTTCTGTTAGAGATGTGTTTGAGTAATATTAGACGTATTTTTCATGCTGATGCCGTTTCTGTGCTTAGATTCTTTCTATTATGTCAACTTGCTTTGGGAAAGCTGACAGCTGAATGTGGAATCAGAAATACGAGCGGTCTCCTATTCAGAAAATTTTCCAGTGTCGGAATCACCAGAAAAATGAATGTGGGAATTAAGGATTCGAAAACTGAAAGGATCCAAATTTGGAACCTAGTACATTTAATGATCCCCATTTTATAACTCAATATCTACGGCGCGATTAAAATTTGTCCGAAAAGCGGAGTGAAATATTAAGAACACGACTAAACGGTTGGGTACTGCTGGATCCATGAAGACATCCTTTTTTTTTGGAAACAATGTCCTTTTTCACCCTTAGGTCGATCCAACAAATATTCTTGTGCCACCTATACATGTTAAATTTGGACTTTTAAAAATATTGTGAAAGTCAAGGATAAAAATGGTGCTGGTTCTACTTATTTGGAACAAATATTCCCTAAAATCAGTAAGGCAAAGAAGGTATTTTATTGCTTCTCAGATTAGGGAAGTGCTAAAAGATTTGGAATTTCAACAGCAATTTAGTTCAACGGAAAAAGCGCTTGAAACGCATTCAAAAATGTATTAGAATATTTTCTAGGAAATATTTGTGATCAGTTGGCTAATCCAAATAAATCCTATAAAAATGGGCTCTAATATGTGTTAAAAAATTCGCTATTTCCATCAGGATATTTTACACATGGAATTTTACACATGGATATCTGGGCAAAATGTTGGCAACTTTCTGTTGGATACTAAAAAGGAACTTTCCAGATGCTAAATATGCGAGAAAATCCCAATTAACTACCAGAGCTGTAAATAAATCATTCATTTTTGAATTAATTCATGAATCATTCATGCACTGAATTATCAAATTTTGAATTAATTCTTTTCACAAAAAAAAAAAAAAATATTTGAATGAAATTTGACAGATTCATTTGAATTGAAAACGAATAGTAATTCAGTTTTGCCTAATTCTTTTGAATTGGTTCAAATTTCAAACAATTCATTTTTTTGTTTGAAAAGAATTGATACAAAATATCCTAATTCGTAACGAATTAAAATCAAAAATTAAAGATTCATTTACAGCTCTGGTAAGTACCCATTTTTTCATAATTTTTTAATTTACGATTTATTTTCTGAAATACCCGTGAACACTAACTTAATCCAGTAGACCTGAAAAAACTAATCGTGATAAGAAAAAAAATTTGTTGTTGACTTGTGTAATGATTTGACTTATGTATTATATGTTACATTACAATTACAAATTATTTTTTTACTTAATTTACTGAGCATAGGAACGAATACCTTCACTTGTGGTAGTGAAATACCCAGAGTCTTTGGTAGGAATCGTACACACAACCCACAGAGTGATAGACTAGCACACTACCTAACAGTTCTGCTGACAGGCTGGTTAATTCATGTAAAATTTTAAAAAATTAGTTAAATTTGATTCAGAAAAATTATTCATAAATTGAAAAATTTTTTCATTTTTTTTCCGAAAATTAAAGTGAAGTTAAATGAATTATCAGTTTGCTTTTTTTTTCGTCTTCAGATAATAAAATCTTCATTTGTCTAAGTTTGAGTTGCGCCATATCATCCATATTTAATATTAGTCTGCCTGTAATCCTAAGCCTTTGAAAGTCAGTGCTGGCCATTTACATACAACCTGCGCAACTATCTTAGACTCTTAGACAGGCAAAAGAATTGTCAGCAATATTTTTTTCGATTTTTATCTTGGCCAGATGATACTTGAATCTTACTTGTTACTAGAGACTGATTTAAGGGAATTACTTGGGCCACACAATTTTTTTTGGCCGCCATGCGGGGGATGTAACGAGTTGATCTTAACCCTGGAAAATATTTGCTCTTAATGAGGATGTGAATGAAAGAATTAGGCAGGAAAATGTTTTATATACAAACTGCAATGTATTGCTCAATTCACTTCCCAACCGAACAGCTCTCAATGTAGAGCAAGTAAATATTGGTAACTAGTTCCGTGCGTCTATTAGAATATATCCAATGTAAAACAACCCCCACTGTCTTTCATAAGTATTTTCTGTACTATAAATATCTTTACCCTCTCTACGGTTTATAAAATATATGCATTGAAATTAGTAATAAGATCAAATGTAATGGAGTACCTCATTCAGTGTTTCTAATAATTCAGGTACTTCAGTGCTTCTTTTGAGAACAAAAACTGATTTAAGGCCATCGAACAATATACATATAATTCATAACTACTTATGCAGCACCCGAGTTTAGACATATAATATTGAGGTTAGGAGCAATAAAATTAACCGCATGATCAAGTTGAGATGTTGGTACAAGATAGTAAGCAATTAAGCAATTCTTTAGTATTTTGTCTCATGGCTCTAATATCCAATAGGAAAGGTCTTCTACAAAAGAATATACAGAGTTAAACAAATTATTTTGGAAAATCATCGAATCACTATTAGGGAAGTTGCAGAGAATTTTGGTATATCAATCGGCTCGTGCCATGGACTTTTTGATTTTTTGGCCAAAAACAACACCCTAATATGCCTTAACCGCCTTATTCAACAGATTTGGCTTCTTGCGACTTTTTCCTATTACCAAAACTGAAGAGACCAATGAAAGGAAATGAGATAAAGTAAGAATCGAAGCGCATTTCAGAAGTGCTTCGAGGTTTGAAAGAAGCGCTGGCATAAGTGCATTATATCTGAGGGGGATTAATTTGAAGGGGACAAAATGGATATTGATGAATAAATAAATACTTTCGAAAAAAAACAAAATTCACATTTTTTTTGACGAGAAATCCCTTAATTTGTGGATTCAGTTGTAGTTTGAGGAAAAACTTGATCGTTTTATATTTTTAAACAAAATCCATACAAAAATCTGGAGTGGCCTACCCTCAACTTTACCATACCCAATAGAAACAGATATTTGTATGGATATATTACATAAAGAAGATAAGT
The DNA here is from genome assembly GCA_949628195.1 of Phasia obesa. Lineage (NCBI taxonomy): Eukaryota > Metazoa > Arthropoda > Insecta > Diptera > Tachinidae > Phasia > Phasia obesa. The sequence continues at coordinate 162,253,684 of OX451215.1, forward strand.
TCAAAGTATATTCGAATCGAAAAATTAATTATTTTTGATTTGGGGTGTTAAGTAAACTGTAGTGTATGCATATATAGAATTAGTACTGTAGTATAATAGATACATATATAGAGTAAGACTGTAGTAATTTAAGAATTTCATTTACACATTTTTTTGAACTTGAAAAAGTCAAATTCATTTTTTGTTTACAATAAGTATTTTAAGAATTTCAATTGATAAAGCCACTGACCAAATTTAGTATTTTATGTTATGTCAGCAATAATAAATATTTAAGTTTTTGTTTGTATAAAATAATTTGTATGAGAAATAAAATTGTAATATGAACTCTATTTAAGTTTAGTGAACTGTTGGCATAGGAATGTTTGTAATATGAAATTTGTATTAAAGCAAAAATGTTTTTCACGTGCCAATGGTTTATGGGAACCAAAGTAAAATTTGCTGAGACCGTGGGAACAGCAAATCAACTATTGATTTGTTGGTACCCCAAAATATTGCTGACCTATAGATTAATTTAGTATATAAGCTTGTATTTTTGAAAATAAAATTCAGAGTTAAATCAGAATTGAAATCAATTTGTATTCTTTTCTCATTAATTCTCGAGGGCATCTTAATGCTCAGTTAAAGCGGCAGAAGTGCTAAGAGAATACTTAACTTAAAACTTTAAAACACTAAACATACCATATGGCGATCCTGCCCGTTTAGAATAGATCCTGTAGAAATTGGTTGCAAATATGCTATCAGTGGCCGATGCAGATCACATTATAACAATGGATTTGCATGCTTCACGAATTCAGGGTTTCTTCGATATCCCGGTTGACAATCTTTATGCGGAATCAGTCGTTTTAAAATGGATCAAAGAAAACATTCCAGAATGGAAGAATTCTATTATTGTGTCACCAGATGCTGGCGGTGCTAAACGTGTTACATCTATTGCTGATCGTCTAAATGTTGAATTTGCTTTAATTCACAAAGAACGAAAGAAGGCCAATGAAGTCGCTTCTATGGTGCTTGTTGGTGATGTCAAGGATAAAATTGCCATATTGGTCGATGATATGACTGATACTTGTGGTACAATTGTGCATGCTGCCGATCGTTTAGTTGAAGCAGGTGCTACTAAGGTTTATGCCATTTTAACACATGGCATCTTTTCGGGAACAGCGATTTCGCGCATTAATAACGCTTGTTTCGAGGCTGTGGTTGTAACAAATACCATACCTCAAGATGGTCACATGAGAGATTGTCCCAAAATCCAATGCATCGATGTTTCTATGATGTTTGCCAAAGCTGCGCGAAGAACACACAATGGCGAAAGTGTTTCTTATCTTTTCTCAAATGTGCCATACTAAGAACTATGTTTAAACAAAATACTTTTTTTAATTTTTTAAATATAACTTTAATTTTAATTCAAATATTCTAAAGGAAAAAATGTTTTCTTCTTTTAATTTCTTTTACAAAAAAAAAAAAAGAATAGAAACTATAATATAATTGGTTTCTTTAAAAATATACTTTCTTCTTGTAAGTTTGTGTAATCAAACATAATAATTTTTGCCATTGTTTCTTAAGATTTTTATTTAAAAAAATATATTTTTTTTGTAATGTAATGAATAATATTATTTTTCTTTCCAACAATTTTTACCAATTTTAGTTACACGTTTCTTTTTAATCAAGTCAAAGTTTAAATTTGTTTGCCATAAGCCTTTTTTATCATTTTAAAATTGATTTATCTAAAATAATTATGTTAAGCTTAATCATTTTACCCCAACTAAAGACTACTTACACAAAAACACATCAAATATATAAATAATTAAAATTGTACGTTTTTTTAACATTTTTCAAAAAAAAAAGATACAAATATTTGAAAAATTTACTCTTATGTCAAAAGAATTTTTTTTAAGCATTTTCCCAATATTTGTTATTTGTTTTATTTCTGTTTAACCAATCAGAGCACTTTTGATCAGAACCTTTAAAAATCATAATTTCATATTGATATTATTTGCAAAATTTTTTAGGAATGTTTCACATGTTAATATTTTCCTTTCGATGATAGCAATGGTTGATTATGAACTAAATGAGCAAGGAAAACAGAAACTAATAAAATATGTAATGGCGATAAAATTAATAAACAGAGTCAGGGATATTCTTATTATAGAAAATACACCTACAACTTTCGAAGAACTTAAAACAGTTCTAACAAAGCATTTCAAATCCACAAGAACGGCAAGCAGCATACATTTCGAATTAAAGAATACCAAACAAAAAGGCAATGTACTTAACTAATGGGTGATTTTTTTGAGGTTAGGATTTTCATGCATTAGTATTTGACAGATCACGTGAGATTTCAGACATGGTGCCAAAGAGAAAGATGCTCAGTATGCTTTGACATTTCATCATGAATAGACTTACTAACGAGCAACGCTTGCAAATCATTGAATTTTATTACCAAAATCAGTGTTCGGTTCGAAATGTTCAAATGTGACAAATTTTGTTCAGCGATGAGGCTCATTTCTGGTTGAATGGCTACGTAAATAAGCAAAATTGCCGCATTTGGAGTGAAGAGCAACCAGAAGCCGTTCAAGAACTGCCCATGCATCCCGAAAAATGCACTGTTTGGTGTGGTTTGTACGCTAGTGGAATCATTGGACCGTATTTTTTCAAAGATGCTGTTGGACGCAACGTTACGGTGAATGGCGATCGCTATCGTTCGATGCTAACAAACTTTTTGTTGCCAAAAATGGAACAACTGAACTTGGTTGACATGTGGTTTCAACAAGATGGCGCTACATGCCACACAGCTCGCGATTCTATGGCCATTTTGAGGGAAAACTTCGGAGAACAATTCATCTCAAGAAATGGACCGGTAAGTTGGCCACCAAGATCATGCGATTTGACGCCTTTAGACTATTTTTTGTGGGGCTACGTCAAGTCTAAAGTCTACAGAAATAAGCCAGCAACTATTCCAGCTTTGGAAGACAACATTTCCGAAGAAATTCGGGCTATTCCGGCCGAAATGCTCGAAAAAGTTGCCCAAAATTGGACCAACTCCGAATGGACCACCTAAGACGCAGCCGCGGTCAACATTTAAATGAAATTATCTTCAAAAAGTAAATGTCATGGACCAATCTAACGTTTCAAATAAAGAACCGATGAGATTTTGCAAATTTTATGCGTTTTTTTTAAAAAAAAAGTTCTCAAGCTCTTAAAAAATCACTCGATACAAAGAACGGATTAACACTTTGATGGCGGACTTGACATTTGATTACAAAAGATGGTATAAAAACCGACCCGACAAAATACAAAGTAATTGAACAATATCCTGTTCCAAAAAACTCAGACGACAGAAGATTCATTCCAGACTTCGCCAAAACGGCAACTTGTCTTAATAATCTATTAAAAAAGAAAGTAACTTTCAATTGGACAGAAGATTGCCAAACAGCATTTGAGACTCTAAGAGACAAATTAAAAAACCCGCCTATATTACGATACCCGAACTTTGACGAACCATTCATTTTAACGACAGACGCTTCAAACGTGGCTCTGGGAGCAATTCTTTCACAGGGTGAAATAGGAAACGACCTACCCATATCATATGCAAGTAGAACATTAAATAAACATGAGAAAAATAAATCAGTGATTGAAAAAGAATTATTAGGTATCCATTGGGGAATACAATTTTTTAGACCATATCTATATGGTAGAAAATTTACCGTAGTCACAGACCATAGACCTCTTATTGCTTTGTTTACACATAAAAACCCGTCTTCAAAATTAACCAGAATTAGACTTGAACTAGCAGATTATGACTTTGATATAATATATAAGAAGGGAGCGAATAATACAAACGCAGACGCTCTTTCGCGTGTAGAAATAAATTCACAAATATTAAGAGACATGATTCCAATCTATATTGATGAAAAAGAAAAGAAAACCTTGGCAATAACAAGAAATATGTTTAACAACGAAATGAAAACTAAAATTAATAAAGATGAAAATAAAAATAAAAAGAACGTTCATAGAAAAGAAAATATTATAAAAGACTGCATATCTCGAAAGGAGACTGATCAGCTCCATATTTGGGAATGTACGTCAATAAATAATATTAAGGGTACCCAAAAGATTGAATTTATATATGATAATAAGCTGCAGCAAGAATTGAAAAAAGAATTGAAAGAGAAAAATGATAAAATAACGCGCATAATATGCAATAAAAGCGAAAATCCTATGTTTTCAGGAACATTTATGGAGAAACTTTTATTGAGTTTGAGGAAATTGAAATTTAGAAAGTACGTACTATACGATAATGATGAAATATTTAAATATATAACGGCCGAAGAATTGAAAGAAATATATAACAATATAAATCAAAACGATATAGAAATAATTATATACAAAATGCCAAGAGAAATAAAAGATAATATAACACAATATAGATTGATAGAAGAATTTCATGACTCACCACACGGAGGACATTTTGGAATTAGGAAAACACTTTCCAAACTAAAACAAAGATATATATGGAAAAATATGAATAAAATGGTTAGAAAGTACATAACAACATGTGATTCATGCCAGAAACATAAACAGATAAAAAATACAAAAGAACCTTTTACTATAACAGATACACCCTCACACGGTTTTGATACTGTTGTAATGGACACAGTTGGACCACTAAGACCATCCGGACAATTTAGATACATACTTACCATGCAGTGCGAACTGACAAAATATGTTGTTGCTTGTCCGATTGAATCAAAAGATGCCAAAACAGTCGCGAAGGCTTTAATAGAACATATTGTATTAAAATACGGTTTATTTAACATTCTCAAAACAGATAGAGGAACTGAATTTACCAATGAATTGATGAGAGAGATTTGTGTATTATTAAAAATAAAACAAAATTTCTCAACACCTTACCATCATGAAACTTTAGGCACGATAGAACGAAATCATCGTGTCCTGAACGAATATTTTCTAAATTTTGTAAATGACAATAATTGGCATGAGTGGATATCATATTATACTTTTGCTTTTAATACGACACCAAATGTCGATACAGACTATTCACCATTTGAACTAATTTTTGGTAGACTTCCTAGACTGCCAAACGATATTTTAGAGGACACCAAAAAAATTTATAATACTGACAATTATTTAAATGAACTAAAGATTAGACTTCATCACTCATTACAAAGAGCAAGAGAAATAATTCTCGAAGTAAAAAAGAAAAGAGGATTAGAATCTAAAAAGAATCAAAATATGATAGATATTAGAATAGGAGATTTAGTTTTAGTTAAAGTTTTAAATAGAAAGAAATATGAACCCCCATACAAAGGTCCATACAAAGTAATAAACATAGAAGATTTAAATGTAGTCATAGAAATTGATAAATCAAAAACAAAAATAGTGCATAAAAATTTACTAAAAAAATATTTTAATCAACACACAAATATGTAGATAAGAAATATAAAGAATTATAAGAACTAATATGTAACAATATGAATAAGAAATATATAGAGTAAATACTTAAAATACACTTTATAAATAGGCATATATATGTACATATGTTTAATTTTTGATTCTAACTTGGTTTCATTTTTAATAATACCCAAACCTAAAAGGGTAAGGGTGTAGTGTATGCATATATAGAATTAGTACTGTAGTATAATAGATACATATATAGAGTAAGACTGTAGTAATTTAAGAATTTCATTTACACATTTTTTTGAACTTGAAAAAGTCAAATTCATTTTTTGTTTACAATAAGTATTTTAAGAATTTCAATTGATAAAGCCACTGACCAAATTTAGTATTTTATGTTATGTCAGCAATAATAAATATTTAAGTTTTTGTTTGTATAAAATAATTTGTATGAGAAATAAAATTGTAATATGAACTCTATTTAAGTTTAGTGAACTGTTGGCATAGGAATGTTTGTAATATGAAATTTGTATTAAAGCAAAAATGTTTTTCACGTGCCAATGGTTTATGGGAACCAAAGTAAAATTTGCTGAGACCGTGGGAACAGCAAATCAACTATTGATTTGTTGGTACCCCAAAATATTGCTGACCTATAGATTAATTTAGTATATAAGCTTGTATTTTTGAAAATAAAATTCAGAGTTAAATCAGAATTGAAATCAATTTGTATTCTTTTCTCATTAATTCTCGAGGGCATCTTAATGCTCAGTTAAAGCGGCAGAAGTGCTAAGAGAATACTTAACTTAAAACTTTAAAACACTAAACATACCATAAAACTACCCCTTGCCCCTTTCCGATAATTCCCAAAATTTTAACAGCTCTTCATCTCCATATACCAAAGGTATATACTAAATTTATATATATGTCATATATGTCATATGGAATGACCTGTAGAGGGTTTACAAAATTTGGGAGTAAGGAAACTACCCCTTGCCCCTCCCGATTATGCCCAAAGACTATACAGCTCTTCATCTATTTAGTGGCATACAAAATAGTGGCATACACACCCACCCACCCATCCGCAGACATCATCGCGAAACTAGCCAAAATAAATTCAGGAGACCTCGATTTTTTCATGATCACTGTACTTTACCTTATACTACGTTTGGTAAAGTAAAAGCTGGTTGATATTTATTAAAGCTTTCTATGCAAAATCTATCAAGTAGAATTAACACGTTCATCTTCATAGTGATGCAAAGTGACCTGAATAGCATTCATGTCTGTTTTTGCAGCGCCCTGAATTTTTTCGGGAACGAGTTAAGCAATTTCCATTTCACAGAAGTCAAGGAATACTGTCAACAAAAGTGGTTTCTAAGGAATAGTACTTGACCCATCCTTTCGCATTAAGCCGTCTTATAAGATCAAATCTGATAATGGTCGTTAATGTATGCTCCAAGAATGACGTTCTAGTAACTCGCACAGAATGTGAAACCATCTGCAGATGAGTATTTAGAAAACGATTGCTGTCATGCAATTTATGTATATCATGCCTACCGATATGATATTTTCGATCCCCATATGACAGTAATACAAACGTTTTATTATGGAGGAGGAAGACAACTTTTCATAGTCCTTGAAATAGTAAAAATAATTTAACAGCTTGTAGACCGCTTTATGCGTAACAAGAAGGGAAAAGTTTCTTTCTAAACAAACACGCGAAATGAAAAGTATTACACACCTAATAAACTAAAATAACGACAATTAGTTTATAAACATATTTGGTTTCTTTAGTTTTGCACCGAGACAAAACATTCTTAAAGAAAGGACCCCCAATACGTGCTTGCCTTCCTTGTCACTTAAATTACCGGCAAAATATGTTTCCGATAGAAACTAAAAAAATTTTAATATCAAGCAAACCAGAAAGATCAGATATTAGCTAAGAAACCTTTGATTACAAATATAAAAAATATTCCCATAGTGCCTTATACGTTTTTCCTTAAAGTTACTATGGACCCTGCAACCAGTTATAAATCGATACACATTCCCATACTCATTAAATATGTCAGTCTTTTCATTATATAGCTTTGTTATTTGTCTCTATATTTGTTCACATGTCCGGTAATTCCTCTATGCTGGAATAAAAAATAATTTAAAAATATAAACAACAACAACATACCGATGCAAATAAATCCAATGAGACTATGAAGAATTTTGCACCTGAAATGAACATTGATTTCTGACATTGTTGACAAACGATTTGTACAAAAGTTTTTGCCTCCTCAGAACCATCGTACCATTGGCAGGAATATGCTGCTTCCATAACAGATGAACTCTGGCAAAAAACAACAAAATAAAGAAAACTTATCAAAAGGTGAAATATTAAATTTTGAACGGAAATAAAATATAAGTTTCAAAACTCTTAACAATAAAAATATAAAAAAATATTTATAGACAAACAACTTAAAAGACAGACCACATAAACACATTTATTATAAATAACTCAATACTGCTACAAACATGCATAAAAGAAGTCACACATACGAAAGAGTAGATGGATGTACGTGCTCACTTTCATAGCATGCCGCGCCATACCATAAAAGCACTTTAGTGCTTTTCCGGCTTTCGAATTTCCTATGAGTGAATTTGCTGTTATATTTCATGTTTTTTACAATTTTTCATGGTCATTGTTGTGTGTGTGCGCGAGTATGAGTATGTGTTTGTTGGTGTTCGCAAACAAAAGGTTTTGAAATATGTAATGGCAGCCACAAAAAGGCAATGAAAAAGAAGAAGAAAAATATATTTTAGTTGTGCTTTGAACGGAAGTTCTTCAGAGTGCTGTTTTGTCCTGCCTGACTTTAGTTCACTTTTTCTGTTTTTCAATTTCCTTATTACACTTTAAAACGCAAAAAGTGCATCTAAACACTGAAATAGAAAATATACTTTAAGTCAAATACAATTTAGATTGAAACCGTATGAGTTTATTTTATTTATATATATAGAGTTATTAATTTTTCAAATATATTTCATAAGCGAATTTTCTTAAAAATAAGCAAACCTCCTGATAAATAAAGGTTTTAGTTACTTTCAGAAAATAATTTTAATTGGGGTAATAATTTATTTAATTAGAATATTGTTATGTTCTTTCTTAAATAATCACTTAAATTTATATCTGAAACAAGACGCAATACGTGTTATGTGCAATAGAAAACAATCTATATAATGAGTTAACTCAGAGAGTTTATTCTATTGAAAAATATGTGACCAATTTTTCTATAGTAAATTATTTGGTTGGTATTTTATAGACAACTTTTTTTTTTATTGAAACCCTCGTCAGCTTGCAGTAGTATTTTTTTCGATCAGTGTTTAATACAAAATTTTCGACCAGTTTCCTATTTGTCGAAAATGTTCTATAGAAAATTTGTCGAAAATGTTCTATAGAAAACTTGTCGAAAATGTTCTATAGAAAACTTGTCGAAAATGTTCTATAGAAAATTTGTCGAAAATGTTCTATAGAAAATTTGTCGAAAATGTTCTATAGAAAATTTGTCGAAAATATTCTATAGAAAATTTGTCGAAAATATTCTATAGAAAATTTGTCGAAAATATTCTATAGAAAATTTGTCGAAAATATTCTATAGAAAATTTGTCGAAAATGTTCTATAGAAAACTTGTCGAAAATGTTCTATAGAAAATTTGTCGAAAATGTTCTATGGAAAATTTGTCGAAAATGTTCTATAGAAAATTTGTCGAAAATGTTCTATAGAAAATTTGTCGAAAATGTTCTATAGAAAATTTGTCGAAAATGTTCTATAGAAAATTTGTCGAAAATGTTCTATAGAAAATTTGTCGAAAATGTTCTATAGAAAATTTGTCGAAAATGTTCTATAGAAAATTTGTCGAAAATGTTCTATAGAAAATTTGTCGAAAATATTCTATAGAAAATTTGTCGAAAATATTCTATAGAAAATTTGTCGAAAATATTCTATAGAAAATTTGTCGAAAATATTCTATAGAAAATTTGTCGAAAATATTCTATAGAAAATTTGTCGAAAATATTCTATAGAAAATTTGTCGAAAATGTTCTATAGAAAATTTGTCGAAAATGTTCTATAGAAAATTTGTCGAAAATGTTCTATAGAAAATTTGTCGAAAATGTTCTATAGAAAATTTGTCGAAAATGTTCTATAGAAAATTTGTCGAAAATGTTCTATAGAAAATTTGTCGAAAATGTTCTATAGAAAATTTGTCGAAAATGTTCTATAGAAAATTTGTCGAAAATGTTCTATAGAAAATTTGTCGAAAATGTTCTATAGAAAATTTGTCGAAAATGTTCTATAGAAAATTTGTCGAAAATGTTCTATAGAAAATTTGTCGAAAATGTTCTATAGAAAATTTGTCGAAAATGTTCTATAGAAAATTTGTCGAAAATGTTCTATAGAAAATTTGTCGAAAATGTTCTATAGAAAATTTGTCGAAAATGTTCTATAGAAAATTTGTCGAAAATGTTCTATAGAAAATTTGTCGAAAATGTTCTATAGAAAATTTGTCGAAAATGTTCTATAGAAAATTTGTCGAAAATGTTCTATAGAAAATTTGTCGAAAATGTTCTATAGAAAATTTGTCGAAAATGTTCTATAGAAAATTTGTCGAAAATGTTCTATAGAAAATTTGTCGAAAATGTTCTATAGAAAATTTGTCGAAAATGTTCTATAGAAAATTTGTCGAAAATGTTCTATAGAAAATTTGTCGAAAATGTTCTATAGAAAATTTGTCGAAAATGTTCTATAGAAAATTTGTCGAAAATGTTCTATAGAAAATTTGTCAAAAATGATCTATAGAAAATTTGTCGAAAATGTTCTATAGAACAAATCTGATTTTTTACAAAACTATAATTTTTCTTCATTATATGGGAACAAAGCACTTCAGCGAAAATTATTTATCTTTTGAAGAGTGTAGCAAAAAAGTAAAGAACACAAAAACCAACATTTATCTTTTATTACTGGACATTTTTATTGTTTTAATTTCTTATGCAATTCAGTAAAGACACATTGATTTGTAGTGGTGTTAAAGTGTGAAGAGCAAAAATGCAGTTTATAGTGCTGTGTTTGATCAGTAAAATTGTCATAATTTTAAAATGCGAATTACGCTAACAGAAATTAGTCTATAAAATAAAAGCCATTTTTATATTCTTTTAATTTTTTTGTTAAATTACTTGTGTTATTTAAGAGTACATTAACATAAAGCGTGCTCTTTTGATACCTACATAAGTATATGTGAGCATTGCACACCAGGTCTTAATGTGTATGATATTAAATCTTCTTTACAAAGAAGCCGAAAGTGCTTTTGCAATTACGACTATATTCGAAACATTTAAATCAACTTACCTCTTCAATAAGGCGATTGCCAAAAATACAAAAATGAAATACTTGAGCCAATGCATAAACCAAATAACCAATAACGGTAAAAGCGTAAACGTTGACACCCGTTATTTTGGTTGCCTGATATGCCAACAATGTTAATTTAATGGTGGATGTCAACATATGCAAAAGTAAAGCGGCGCCATATGTATCACCGATGGCAGCCACTAATCTGTAATGTACAACATCAAACAACAGAAATGTATTAGAGATCCATTTACATAATTTAGGTACCTTTGAGGGAGAGAGAGAGAGGGGAAAATATAAAAATCATGTAAATTTTCGCTCCCCATAAATTGCACTTATTCAAAGCACTTATGCATTAATACCTACCAACCTACCACACCCGTTCATAATATAAATTTTGCTTAGTCCTTGTTGAAAGCAATTCTGTTAAGAGCTTCAACTACCCCGCAAACACCAAGTCAAACGTTGTAAATTAGATGGTGTTTTTCATAGGATATTAAGCCTGATTGTTAGGACTTTTTCACTGATTTTTTTTAGGAGAACAACTTTTTCACATTTTGTTTGTTTCTAATTACATATCAAATGTGTTTTTATAAGTCATTCCAATACATTTAATTAATATTAAACTAATACATAAATCAGTCAAGTGCAATCGTACAATATATGTATATCTTTAATATTACAGAATTATTTTTGTTTGTTTTAACACACAAAAATTTTAAAAAATTTTAAAAACAATACCAACTGCTTGCCAAACAAAGCAGGATTTTACACTTGTGTAGTTTAGAGTACTGTTTTTGTGTTTGTCAAGCCGCAGGAATCTTGTATCTACAAAAACTAAATTTTTTTGATATTTTACCAACATATTGTATTTTTGTCAAACGATATGTATGTTGTCAAATTGTTTTATAAACACAAAATTTGTGTAGTGTGCAGACGTCGAGGGCAATTAAAAAAACACATCCACAAAAAATACAATAAACAATTGGAAAAAAGTATTGCCAACCTTTAACTCAAAACGCCTATTATTTTACCAAAACTGTTTCAGTTTAAATGCAAGGTGGGACACCCACTGTTCCCATCCAATCTGTGTTTTGCTAGACTATGCGTAATATCACGATAATAACATTTAACTTTTTATAGGAGTTATCACGTCCACTATCCCAATCCAGTGTGTATTCTGCTAGACTGTGCACATTAGTATGAGGATTACTTGTGCAAAGTTTGAAGACTCTACCTATTGCATATCGTCGGGTAGATAATAAGAGTTTACTTTGTATGGAATGTACCACTATTCTAATCCAACCTTTCGTATTTCGATAAACTATGTACATACATATATTAATAAGGGCGTTACTGGTGCAAATTTTCCAATATGTGTTTATATATCGATATTAAGAATGATAAATAAAAAAAAAAACAAAAATTATAAAATCTGGGCTCATGGCCATGAGAAATTCCCTCTTTTAAGTAATTTTTTGGCGCCGTCTAGGAGCAAATGAAAAAGTATGTTTTTATAACTTGATATAGCGGCCATAGTATTCAACACTCTATATGCATTTCTAGCGTCTACCTATTAAGGTTCTAAAGATAGCAAATAACGACTGCTACATGGCCACCGTTTAATTATTATTTTCGTTTTTGAATGTTGCTGTTATAGGGAATATAAACATACACACTGCTTGGCTTTTTAATTTTTAATTATATTTTATACTTGTTATTATAGCGGGCATAATAATAAATACCCTGTGTATATTTCAGGTGGCGGTACGGTTTAAAAGATATTATATCAAAATCACCAATTCTATGGGTTAGCCCTTATTATAGCGGACATGGCACCATTACGTTTTAAAATATTATGCCACATTTTTGTATGAAAAAAGTGTTCATCAATATCTCTATGTAGGACACCCTTTAATTCTTAATTGCATTTTTTAATTTTGTTGTTATATCGGATATACTCTGTGTAAATTTGAGGTGCCTGTCTGTGACAGCTTAAAAGCTAATGACATATTCGTCAAAATTACGTCCTCTATGGAGACACACTTTAATTCTTAATAAAAAATTTATTTTTTATGAATCTGTTTATTTTTATTGTTATAAAAATTTGTATACAACCAAATACTCACAACAAAACTAAACACTCGCAATAATTTCTTAAAGATCCAAGTTTCACCAAAAATTCAAATTTGCCCCCAAAATTACTAAGAAATTTAAATTTGAATAACAAATTTTTAGAGCGACCAGAAATTAAAATTTGATTTAAAATTCACAAAAAAAAAAGAAAAACTATTAAATAATAATATAATATAAAAATAATTAAAAAGTTTTTTTAAAGATCCAAGTTTAACTCAAAAGAAAAATTTACGAACAAATTTTATTTCGATCTTAAATTAAAATTTTACTAAAAACTGAAAGTTCATAAAGAAAACTTAAAATTTATAAATAAGTTAAAAGTTCGCTCAAAGATCCAAAAAAATTTTTTTCAATCAGCCGAAAATTAAATCCGAAATTAAAAACCGAAAATTTACAAAAAAAACTAAAAACTATCAATAATTTATAAGTTTGGCCAAAAAGTCATATTTTAACCCAAATGTTACCAAAAAAAAAAAATATATCAAAGCATTAACCCTCAACTTTATGGATTAAAAATACAAATTTCAGTTTGATAGGCAATAAGGAAAAAGTGCTTAAGTCTGATTATTAAAAAAAAAAAAAAATAGTTTATCTTTAAACTTTACATATGGGAGTCAAACGTATATTTTAGAGAACATCTTATATCTACCAAAAGTACGCTGGCACACACTGAACGCTCCCCATAGTAAAACTGGAAACAAATTGAAGGAGTTATGGTAGCTTAATGCAATTTGGCACATATCTCTCTTGGCCTACTATTTTTAAAACTGAATTAACATTTGTAGAAATCCTTTTATTTTTCCGGTGCGGGGACAAATACCCAAAATTCCCCCATTTCAGTGATTATTATTTTTTTGAATTTTAATCTATCATTTCACATACAAAATGATAAGCCTGATAGTTTTTTCTATAAAATAAAACCAATCTCTAATTGTTTAGGGTTGTCGTATACTTTTTTGAATGTAACATTATTTTATACTTTTTAGTATTTTTATTTTTCATGGTTATGAGTATGAAAATACTCATAACCATTGGTATTCAAATAACATTACATGAATAGGGTTACCAAATTGACAACACTAAATATTTTAAAATAAAATAAGTATTTAAGATAAAAAACATACTTATATAAAGATTAATAATAAAGTTACAAACAAATTCCAATAACATAATAATTGTAAACAATTTCTTAATCACTAAAATAAGTTTCTGAGTCGGAATCAGTGTTAAGAGATTCATCTACTATCATGCAATTACTAATTTCTTGATTATTGTTGAAAGAGCTACTTGTATTTATTGTATTTCTATTGGATGAAATTAATGGATCAGAAGAAATTAGGAGTTTATTCATTAAATCTTGATTACAATATTCTCTGCTATTTTTTCGAGTATGCTCAAGTCTGTTCCTTCTTAATTGTTTTGTGAAGGCATTCTAAAGCTTGTACTTGTTGTACTAATTAGTTCGCCCTGGTTTAAAACATAGCCTACTGTTATCGTACATTTTCAAATATTAAAAATATTATTTGATAATTTTAATAAAAATATCAAATATGGATGATTTTTAAAATCATTATATTTCAAAAGTTGGTATAGAAAACACCTAAACCTTTTTATACATATTATAGTATAAATTGTTACGAAAGAAGAATTTATTCATTATAAGATCTGAACAACAATATTTTCGAACAACAACAACAACATTAATGGTTTATTTTCTTACAATGATGGAAGAAAGAAACGCCTCATACAAACATTCGCATTTACGCATAAACACACACAGATTAAATAAACACTCTTCTGTTAAATAAAGGTATAAAGAAATAAATAGCCACACATCCAAGTATAAAGAAATAAATAGCCACACATACAGGTATAAAGAAATAAACAACCACACAAACAGAAAACAAGAGCAATAACAATCGAACCTGCCAGACCTGTCTGGAATAGAACATTCTGGTGCTTTTAAATCACCTATATAAGTGAATCGTGCTGGCGAGTAGTATGGCAGTATTAATTTAAAAGTCAAAGAGTTAAGTTGTCGAATTTTAAGAGTGTTTAACAGTTTGCTGTATTTTTGAACAGTGGTGTTAAATAAATAAAGTGACTTACAGTAAAAGTAATAACAGAGTGTATTTATTTTGCAATTAAAAGAACCCAACGTAAAGTAAAAACGTAACAATATGTATAACAGAAAATAAGATTATTGTTTCATAAAAGTAGTTTTTTGATGTGCCTATTTTTTCGGGTCCATCAAAGCTGACTATTTTTTTAAAAAAGTACATATTTTGGCTAAGAACTTCACAATTTTTTTTACAGTGTTGTTATAATTATTTGAATTTTACGATTTTTTCCTTATTTCTGCTAAATTTCTGAATAAAACAAAAAAAATTTCATGCATTTTTATTGAAAAATGAATTTCTGAGATTTATTTTTCCAAACCCATTTTTTGTTACTTAAAAATTATGAAAAAATTATCAAAATAATTCGACTTTAAAGCCGTGTAACTTTTTATAGGTGTAACGCACATGAAAAACCACCTCTGGAATCATGGGAGTCTCAGCTTTCTTCCAATATGTATTTTATTGATAAATTCGAAAGTTTTTATTTTTATTTTTTTCCACTAGACAGTTTACTGTGTGGCATAGCAATTAATAAGTTGTAAAAGAAGTTTTTATAATTTGGAAAAATGGCTTGTAGTTTCTTAAGCTTTTTTCCAAACTTTGAAAAAAGATAAGAAAAAAGTATATAGCGAAATAACTTTTCAGAAAACTGTAAAAAATAATTGAAACTTTGTACATGCACTTTGTTTTTTGGAGTACGGAGATTCCAAAGATGTCAGTAACTTCAATTTTGCTTAAGTCGACCTTCCTTATTGCCACAGAATATTATTTATTAATTTATTTTAAGATTTATTAGTAAAAAATCGCAAATTTTATAAATATGAAGATGCCGCTAAAACAACCTTGTTTTTAGATCTACAAATATTTATATTTATATAAGCAAAACTTATAAAAATATTTTTTTCGGTAAACGTACAAACAAAATCATAAATAAGAAATAAACTGTAGAACAAGTTACGCAAGACTATGTTGAGAATTAATATAGGTTTTAAAAATAATAAAATTTGTTTTAACTCTTTTGATCCATCTCCAGAAAGAGTGCGGTAAAACCTCAATCACCATAGTTTTTTTTTTCAATAAAAAGGCAACACTACCTGCAAAGCTTTTTGCTTGTCTGCAGAAAACACCCAGAGTCTTTGGCGGGAGTCGAACCCGCAACCCTGACTGATCTATCAGTCTAGTAGTCGAACAAAATTAAGTACACTATATTTTTTAAATAAAGTTAACTGGAGTCGATAAATACTCTATATTCATGTGCTAATTTCAATGAAAATAGTATCCTTGTTGGTGGGGAATTTTGGTGATAACACTTTTTAAATTGGGGATGGGACATGCAGAAAATCTGGGCACTCTCCCTAAGTAATCGATTATATGAGATGTGTCTAGTAGTGTTTCTATATATCGCTACCTTAATATAGAAAAGCCCTAACTCTTTTATGTTTTAAATAGAGTTTTTTTTTCATATTTGAATAGATGGGTTTCTAATTGAAAATAAAAAAAAATTGTTACAGTATTAAAACGCTAGGAGAATTTAATCAACATTGCGTTAAAAAAACTGAAAGTTTTTTCTTCTTCTGTAAAGTAGGAAAAACGTTAGTGAGGACCTTTCTATATTAAGGTATCGTTATGTATTTGTGTTTTATTCAGGAGATTTTATAGATCCTTTATTGGATTTTATTTTTTTTTTTCATTTTTAGGTTTATTATCTTCGCTAATGTTGTTCCTCATAAGCAATGATTAAATACAATTAATGAGTCTCGCTATTTTCGGTAGGTTTATTAATGTTTTTGTTTTATGTAGTTTTAAGGTGTAAAACTATTTTGGCGAATCTGCCTGATTTTTTTAAATATTTTTTTGTCAAGATAAAAGATGTCTTTTTGTTCTTATCATTTTATAATCATTATTATAGTTTGTTTTTTATTTAATTTAAATCTATAAAAAATACATAAAAAATACATATCAAAATACAGATCAAATTTGCGTGTTTACTGGGTTGTTTATGTTTTTGTTATTGTATGTGTGCTGAACCATAAATATTGAAATATTGAATTCATTTTGTTTTGATTCCTTTTATATAAATCAATATTTGCTTTTCGTACAACACATCTCGAATTTTCATTGTGTTTTGGCCTTAAAAATAAAATTAGAAAAAAAAAAAAAAATAAGTCTACATTATTGTGAAAGTCCTTGTTACGACTACTAGCAGCTACAAGTACCAAAGGCGAAACCATTTTATATTTCTTAATCTTTTATTTGCAGATTTAGTAGAGCAAATTTTGTTTGCATTTTTTTGTTTGTTTTGACTAAATTATAGAAAATTAAATTGTTATTGTTTGAACAAAAAAAAAAAAAAAAGCAGAACCCTTTTACTGTAATTGGAAAATATTGAGGTCATTTCAAAGGATTTGAAAAATAATATTCAAGGCATTTTATTATGTAAAATTCGATTGAAAAATTATGTTTGTAGCAAGGTGGAGGGTCAAATGTGCTATTCAATATAAAGTATTTTTTTTTAAATAATGTCAGCCTCTGTAAGGCTCACAAATTTAATATAATACTTAGAGCATGTATGTATGTATGTATGTATGTATGTATGTATGTATGTATGTACGTATGTATGTATGTATGTATGTATGTATGTATGTATGTATGTATGTATGTATGTATGTATGTATGTATGTATGTATGTATGTATGTATGTATGTATGAATGTATGTATGTATGTATGTATGTGTGTATGTATGTATGTATGTATGTATGTATGTATGTATGTATGTATGTATGTATGTATGTATGTATGTATGTATGTATGTATGTATGTATGTATGTATGTATGTATGTATGTATGTATGTATGTATGTATGTTTGTATGTATGTATGTATGAATGTATGTATGTATGTATGTATGTATGTATGTATGTATGTATGTATGTATGTATGTATGTATGTATGTACGTATGTATGTTTGTATATATGTATGCATAAATTGCAAGTTTACGTTTATAAAGCAGAACTATTTCTGTTTTTTGTTTGAACTATATTTTGTTACTTCTTACATCTCTGACCGAGATGTAATATAACGAATTTAAAACACCATTGTCATCTAGTGGGGACTAAAGATTGGTGTTGAGCACGTTTCTGCCACCTGAATTATCGATCGCCTTTTACGTTATTTCCAAAACATTGGTTGTGATAACTTTTCTCGATTTATATTAGGTTCCTCAGAGATCGCACTAAACGAGTTGTTATATTTTCTATATCTCTAAATAACCTTCTTTGTCAAATTTTAAATCATTTCCACTCTTTGCAAATAACAGCTGCATTTGTCATTCAATTCAGTTCAGAAAAAGGCCAAGCGGGTTACAGATTGGACCCAAGAGGTAAAACATAAATGATATGCTTAATTAAGATCTCTTAAAAATATATATTTTAATGAAAGTAAGTAAGAGACTCACTGTTGGAAAATCACTCACAGTCGTTCGACCGAAAATGGTACTTCATCTATAATTGAGGGTGTTATAAGTATCAAGCAATCGAAAACTCTTCATATTCTTCGCACGAAAATTCATTGAGATGTTCGGTGGATAAAACACATTTTTCAAGTCCTTAAAGAAGCTCTTAAGTACTTCGACTGTTTGAAACGGTGTAAAAGGCAAAATTTAGCGGGAACGTAATTTTTGGGACCAACCTTTCAAAAAAAAAAAAATTAATTAAACATCGAATCGTTAAAAAAATAAACAACAAAATTATCGATTTTGCTACGCAGCAACACTTTTAAACAATACTCGTTTTTGTTTGAAGTCAGCTATTTTTGCTGACAAGGCTATTGTCGTTAAATAAACGGCTATCATTTTTGAGTTGTTTATTTTGTCGACAAAAAGTTTTTATTTGTCATTGGAATGGCTTTTGAATATTTAGAAAATAAATTTTTGCAAAATAAGTCTGGTTTTCATACTATAACAGTTATAATGCTAAAATAATATAAACATATGTACATAATGAACACAAATTTTTATTTAAATTAATTTTACATTTCATTTTATTGAAACTTTGTTCAACTTAAATAAATTCTTCTATACACCACACAAATTGTTTTATTTATTTATTTATTTAAATATATTAAAGTCTACATAATAACATCATAAGGACTTTAGTAACACAATTTGGTAATAATAATTTGTTTTCTTTTCTATTCCTCTTTTAGCTTTTCGGTTTTTGGACAAAGATGCTGCATGTTACTAATTTGTGTAGCTAGAACAATAGTGTTATCTACTATCGTTAAAAAAAGTAGTTAGTAAATCCTGCAGTTGTTACTACAAACAACAAAAGCTGTTGACTAATATAGCGATTGTCGTATTGCTAAAAGTTAGGTTATTTCATTGAAAGAAATAAAATTTAAATTAATTCTTTTTACTCCATGTGCCGTTTACCTTGTTCATATAGATTTCAACTAGATTAACTTGTAAAAATTAAAAGCATCTTAATAAAATAACTGTTAGAAAAATTCACCAATTGTACACAAAACCTTTTAAGATTCATGTGGAAATGGAAAGAAAAATGTGCGAATACTAAGTCATGCCGAAATCTTTAATTATTACAATTTGTATCAAATAACAATTATGTCGATTGAATTTAACTAATTGTTCAAAATTTAGTGAATTTATTTATTACCGCACAAGATATTTCTATGGTCATTTCGAAATCAGCTCATGAGGAAACTTCAACCCAAAATCATAGTAGGGAAATGCTCAATCACTGCTCAATCTTATGTGAGTATGTACATTTTACTTTTTTCTGCGTCTATTCATATATGTGTAAGAGGCTATGGATTTATGAATATTTTTTAATTATGAACACTTATTATTTTTATTCTTTTTATTCAAAAGTCAATTAATGAGAAAATATTTTTCTTTTCCTGCAAGTGCTCATATATGAGAATTTACAATTTTGTTAATTTTTCATATATGAAAAGATCATAAAAAAAAATTCGCATAAATATATGTATATTCACACCGTGTTTTAGAATCTTCATTTGTGAGAAATTTGATAAATGAACACTGAAAACGTTTATAATAAAAATAATAAAAAAAATACCAACATATATAAATATATTTATATATATAAAAGAGCATCAATGAGAATGAGTGAATTTATTACTTTTCACCGTTCATGTAAGTATGCTAAAAATCAGTTATACTCATATATGTGTGATCGTAGGCAGAGCATTTTTTGTTGCTCATTAATAACCGCGAAAAAAAATATAAAATTTTACAAATCTCATTTATGAGCAATATCATAAATGTTAAAATATCAACGCTTACAAATGAAAAATTCTGAGCCTTACCAAAATGCTAGACACCTGAATATCCCTTAATTAAAAAAAATTTCTTCGACTAAATAAGAATTAGACAAATGAAACTAAACATAATGAAATAAAACTTAGAAATTATTATTTCTATGCTTACAAGGAAAAACTGCTTATGTTTTATCCTGTATTTTTGAAGTAGACTACTTAAAGACTTTGTAGCTGGTTTTTATTGATTTATTCCCATTGCAATTAAGGATATTACAATCTGTAGAGACTTTATAAATTAAGAAATATGACGTTCTAGATTCTCAAAAACATCACATGCAAATAAATGAGTTATTCACTATAAAAAAACTTAAGAGTTTAAGTCGACTTAAGCCGTTATTGCATTTTGCCACAGATTTTTTAACTACAATTAAAATCATTCGAAACAAATTTTAATTCCCGAAAATAATTATAATTATTCCGATTTCTTTTGTTCTCATAGCTGACTTATATGGCATTATCTTTTGAATTATTATACGTAGACACTTGATGTCTGCAGTGATGTGAAGAAAAGCAGTAAGAATCGTTTTTTTTGTCGTTGTTTTGTGCAATGAAAATTCAAGAATAAACCAAACATTTTAGAAAGATAATTGAAGACGAAGTTCGCCAAAGACTATTGAATCATTTTATACTTCAGATGAGCCAGCTAGCAATTGAGTCCAAACATCTACAATCGCTTATAATACAGCATCACGAAACAATGACAGTGACATCACGAAATTTACAGCATCATATGTGACTCGGTCTATGAAAAGGTGGCTTATGACTCAAAAACAAAATTTCGGAAAATTATCTGTTAAAGATAAACATGGCATTTCGTCAGTTTCTTAGTAGCTTTTCTTTTGCATTATGAACAGTCATGCCCAAAAGGCAACCAAAAAATGCAAAAGAGCATAAATGAGCAGCGTTTGATCCAGTTTTTAATTTTTTCAATTCCATTTATTATCTTGATTCTGGATTTTCAATAAAATTCTGTTTTTCTTTCAATTGTGCTCTTCTTTCTTTACATTTTTAGTACACTTCTAAGCAAATTAGGACTTTCTAGTTTTCACGGCTGTGAAAGAGCGTCTCAAATACTATCGAAACCAAAACAAAAAATGGAAAATTTTTTGTGAGTCATAAGCCACCTTTTCATTGGCCGGGTCACATATATTTCATTCAGAATAGTGGTTGAAACGATGGATAATGAAGATTAGTGCTCAAAAATGTTGAAATTCGAATAGCCAAATAATACCTCAACTCTTAGATGCCAAATACCTCGGTGTACATCTTGATAGATTTCGTACAGGTATGTATATTGAAGCCAGTGTCTTCGTAAAGCTTTCAAGCTTTACGAAGACACTGGCTTACAGGCATAATTTATAGTTGTGTACACATAAAAAAATTAAGGGGATTAATTGGTTTCAGATTAAAATTTAATTAAATAATTAATTGATTCAATTATTTGCTTAAATATGATTTTTTTCTTCTGTTTGAAACAAATATATATATTTGAATCATATAAAAAAATTAATTAAACTTTATTTTAAAACTAATTAAAACAATTTTTTTTAATTTCGGCTTGTGGTCAATCCTTTTTGGTTTGAAGAGCACCAAAGGTGTACAAAAATTTAGTTTTATTTGAATAAAATAATTGGCCTCGAGCCCAAATTAAAATAAATATATTTACAAAAAGGTCGACTAAAACAAACAATTTTAATTGTTGCAAAAAATTGTTTCTGTGTAACATTTAAGTGAGAATTATCAACAAGTTTACACTAATAGTGTAGCAATATAATATACAAGGGGACTGTGAATTAAATAAATATTGATGAAGTTACAAAAGGAATGCCAAACTCTTTTCGCCTGAGGTGAAGATTATTAGGATTAACTCTCACATAAAAATCAATCAAATAAGTACATTAGTCAACAGCAATGTGTTTAGTGTTTGTTTTTAGCGGTGAAGAACTTTATACTGGCAACACTGTTTTATGTAACAGCTAATGTGAAAGTTTTCAGTTGTTTTTAGGTTAGATTGGTTTGGCAATTAATTGCCAATAGACTCTCAACATAGCAACATTTGTAAATTGTTCTAATTTATTTTGAAAATCATGGTTCAATTCAATAAACTCAACGGGAATCAAGGCTAATTCATACCAGGCACCTGCACCAGGTTAACCCAGCTGACTGTTTTTTGCTCTCCTTTTTTTTTGCTAATGTCTTGCCAAAAATACATTCTGCTTGTAGTTGTTGTCGTACTGCTTACACCTGGTATGAATTCGCCTTGACGGTTAATAAGAAAATTTTATTTAGTGATGAAGCAAGGCATATTCGTCAGGAAGGGGAAATATTAAGGCGAAAATTTAAAACTTTTTTTATATGGAGTTTGATAGTTCTACTTTTATTTAAGGGGAAAAATTTTATGTATAACTGTCAAAATCCATATAAAAAAAATAGATAATTTTCGCCCTAATATTTACCCTCCGTAGTGAGGATACCTTATGAATGTGCCTTGGTGATGAAGGAAACCTTTCGTAAAATAGTTACTTATGTCAATAAACGAAGTTGCCGCACTTAAAGCATGACAATCCTACAGCCATTGTCGAAACACCATGACATCCAGAACATCTTACTGTTTGATGGTTGATGAAATCATTGGGCTTCAAAATATACGATAATCATAAATAACGATGATCAGAATGTTAAAGAATGAACGTTGAGCGCTATATAGACCTGTTTACTAACTTCTTCGTTTCTCGGATGGAACGCATTACCACAGCAGACATGTGGTTTTAACAGGATGGTGATACATGGAACACAGTAGGCGCCTGATTTACTGCGAAGGTTGTGCGTAAATTGGACCTACAGGTTAAGCCATGTACGCTATAGCCATGCCGAAAAAAATTAACATTAATAAAGCCAATTGACTGGCTATTAAAAACGATATTCTTTGTGTTATTTCAATTTACAGTTTCCCGCCTCTATAAAAAACACCCTTTTGATTTAACAAATTTGTTGCCTGAAATTATTGATTTAATATGGAAGCGGAAACTAAACAACTAAACAATTACACAACGGATTAACAATAAACTCTGGATAAACAATTAAAACTGGTAGAGCAAACAATGACAGACTGTCAAGACATTTATAAATTGCTACTAAACAGATACATATTGACAAATTTAGCTCAACTTTTGTTCGATTTTTGTATCTCTTAATATTTTGCCACAAACAAATATATTCATGTATATATAGAAATTTATAAATATATTCGTATACAAATAGAAAACAGACACAAGGACTATGTATGAATCTGCCTGCAGCATAAAAAATTTACACCACTGTGAACATCGCATAACAAACACATACACCCACCCACCCCAAACAAACACATACGAAGAACAAAAATAAAAAGCCGTTTTTGGCCATAGACTAAACAGTTTTCTTTGGTTTGCCTTAATAAATATATTTTATAATATTTTGATAGAATCAACAACTAAAACAAGATTTAGACAATTTTGAAAGTTATGGAAAGATGTTGACATAAATTTGATTAATATTTGGCTGTTTTCTCTCCAATAACATAGATACGGCATATAACAGATTTGGAAGAATTTTGAAATATTTTAACATTGAATTTAGATAAAAAAAGTTTAAAAATCTTTCCAACTAAATTTAAGACATTGGCTATATTCTTGATAAAATTTCGAATAATTTAGTTTTGTCGTGACAGCGCTTTTCGTTAAAAAGTTACAAGCCTCTGCATTGGGAAAATGTAAATAATATCATTTTTTGGCTTATGTAATTTAAACTTACGGTTCTACACTGAACCAAATTTCGTAGGTAATATTAACGAAGAAAATTAGTTAATCCTTAACCCGAAATAATCCACGGTTACCATATGGTAATGTAAACTATGCCGTTACATTTACAACAATTACACCAAAACGACAAATAAAACTTCAAGAGAATAAAGCTTTTTAGTGCAAAATAATTGAAGCTTCAAAAGAAAAAATAAAATTTCTGTCATTCTTAATTAAATTAGTAAAGCTTTGGCGTTTTAAATTAAGTTAAAAAAAGTTCGCAAGTCCCATTTTTAGATATGGCACGTCAGTAAGCACACGTGTTTATTAACACCTATTCAACCCATTTAATAATAATTACTTCAATTGATAGCTAATGAATTAAACTATAAAATGCGAAATTGTTTTTGTAGAAAAAATGTTTTTTTGTTTCATTTTTTCATAATTTACTTATGGCGTAACCATATGGTAATCATGGGTCGCCTAGGGTACAGGTTTTACGTTTGCATTTTATGTGTTTTTCTCTGGCTTTTTGGATATTTTTTACTATATTCATTTATATTTTGTTGGTAATTGAAAAAAATAACCACCTTTAGAGACGTTTCCTTGAAAAAAAAAAAAAAAATGTGAAAATCGCGTCCACAAAAATGACTGAACATTTTCATCCAGAGCAAAATCTTTTTTTCTTACTTTGGTATAACTTGATATAAGCAGTTCATAAAAGGCAAACCATTACGATTTGGCTGTTTGGTCTCTTTGCGCTCCATCAGGGTATTAGGCGCACTTGGAAATCTACCAGGGAAAAAGTCCTCGTTCGAATGTTGAGTATGAAGCCAAGTTTGGAAAATGCGTTGCTCCTTTGGTCAGTATGATTGATGATTTATTTGATACATTGAAATTTCTGCCATTTTCGTTTTACTTTGATAACTTGTCATCCTTTGTTGGCTTATCTCAAATAATGCTACGGAGACAATACGCGTAAATCGTATTGCAGCAAGCTGTTTACTTGTGCATAAAAACCTTCAAGTTATTGTAAAGAGGTTAGTCAGATTCAATTTCGATTAGAAGCACTGGTATTAGTTTGATGAAATCAAAAGATAACAATGTTGTATATATATTATCTAACAGCCTTGGTAAAAATATGAAATCAATGACACCGATCACGGAATACAACAAAAATTTATATGTGTAGAGTAGACCGATTCGATTAAAATCTGTCCCAATACCGCATCGCATACATAGAAAAAAGTGGTCTAGCATGGCTTACAAAGTCGTACAATGCGTAAAGTGCTACAGACAACGCCTCAACTAGAATTTCAACGACAATTGGCAGTACACTACTGCAAACATTACAATTTTTGTGATTTTTTAAGTCCAAAAAAATTTTTTTCTTTGGTGCAAAACCTGTAGCCTAGGCGACCCACGGTTACCATATGGTAACGGTAGTTTTTCGCATTTTCCGGAAAAATGTAAAAATGTATTGAAAAATTGAGTTCATTTTCGTGCTTAGAAGGTAGAAATTTATAAGCATATGTATTTTCAACAAAATCCAAGTCAAAAAATGTTCTGGGAAATACCGGGTTAACCACAAAAAATATTTAAAACAATTAAATTTTTATTCAAATCTGTACACGATTTATTCATATAAACTAATTTTATTCAAATTAACAGAATTTCTTTTGTTAAAAACATATTTCAATAAAACTTGAAAAAAACTTATAAAAATTTAAATAAAATTCTGTTCAATTAACAAAAATTTAGTTAAAATAGAATTAGTTAATTTTACGCCCATAAAAGAAGTTAATGTGACTAATTTATCATTGATTTGACAAAATTTTCGTTTATTCTACTAAGTTTTTTATTTTATTTTTGAAGAAAATTCAATATATAATAATTCTTTCAAAATAAAAGGACTTCAAAACAGATAGAAGGGCATCAATTCTAAACTAAACAAGTAAAAGTGCTATATTCGGCCGTGCCGAATCTTCTATACCCTTCACCACGGTGATTTTATTTATACAGACATGTACAGCATTATCCATATTGTAAAGAAATAGAAGACAAATAAAAACAAATTCCGTTTGCTACAATTGTCGCCGTGTTGTCAGCTACTTAATGATATTGAAGCCGACAGCTACATCGTAAACTCTGACATTGTTGTAAAAATACTTATTTTGCTTTTATAAAATTAAAAAACTTTTTCAAAAACTTTTAAATATTTCCTCCAAAACTTTTTGTTTGTATATGAATTTGTAATTTACAATTTTGTGACATTTTCTTTTGTTGAATAAAATACAAATTAGCCTAAGTTGAGGACAGCCACAACGGTGGTCGTGTAGCCATGTAGCGTGTGTATTTTATTTTTGACAGTTTGTAGTCGGTATCCTGATGATGTCTATGTGTTTAATGCACCTAGGTTTTAAAACAGAGATATCATCTATTTAAAAATCAAACGCATTTAAAATAAAAATCAAACGCATTTAAAAAAATATGTTACTCTATATACACACATACATACATATGTATATTCTTAATATTAAATATATGTTATGTTACAGTCATGATTTTCATTTTCAAAGAAATATTGAAATTTTTGTTTTAATATTTCGAAAATTGTGTGTAAAAATTTTTTGTAAAAATAATTTTTGAAAAATTTTTTGTAAAATTTTATTCGAAAATTTTTTGGAAAATTTAAAAAAAAATTGTTTTTTGAATATTTTTCTGTAAAATATATTTTTGAAAATGTTTTGTAAATTTTTTTGTAAATATTTTTTTTTGTAAATTTTTTAAAAAAAATTTTTTTTTAAAATTTATTGAAATTTTTTTTGTTAAATTTAGGACCTTTCTGCAGTCTATATTGAGTTAGAATGGTCAGACTAAAGCAAAAAAAAAAAATCCTTACAAAAAAAAAATTTCCTCATATTGACACATGGGGGGTCCTTTTAACTGCTCCTATTTATCAGTGGGTACCCTGTGGGTCCATTGGCTACCTCTATGTGTATTGCTTTCTATTAAGGTCACTAATACAAATCAAAGCAGAAAAACCCTACCAATCTAAAAACAAACAAAAATCGCCCCTCGCAGGGGGTTATTGATCCCCCGAGATCTGTATGCACTCTTTGCGATCTACCTGTCGCAGTCTAATATTTATTTGAGAAAAAAAGGCTAAACAGAATCATTAAAGCTGAAAAAAAATTAAAAAAAAAACTGAAAAAACGTGAAAAAAATATAGATGGGCGTGGTTTTTGGCCCGTAGCCTCCAAAGGAATGATCCGATGTTGCTGAATTGCAATACCAAAATTTTCGAAACTATTCCTGACAGATTAGTGTTCTTAAATTTTTTGTATCTCTTCTGGTGCCTTGGCAAATGACATTACCACACTAACACGGACAGACGGACAGACGGATAGACGGACAGACGGATAGACGGACAGACGGACATCGCTTAATCAACTTCTCTATGTATAAGGATCCAGAATATATATACTTTATGGGGTCGGAAATGAATATTGTAGAAATTACACACGGAATGACAAATTTATATATACCCTTTCCACCTGTGGTGAAGGGTATAAAAAGTAAGACGTAATCTGTAAGAATTAGATTTAAACCAAATAAAAGATACGCCAAAATTAGAAGAAAAAAACTAAAGACTTTTGGAATGTCAAGCCTCTCCCTATTACTGTTCAAAAGTTAAGCTATTTTCACCAGCATCCGTATTTTATGGGGACACTGTTCAAGCCTCTGTCTATAACGGTTTCAAAGATAGGGTCACATAGATAAAATAACATCACCTATTTGGACACCCTTTAATTTACAATTTTAAATTAAAGACCTGTTGTTATAGAGGACTTGGCCACAAAGCTTCTTTGTAAATTTCAACTATCTGTTTATACCGATTCAAACGTTTGGCCATATATATCAAATTACATGAACTATTGGGACACCCTTTACATTACAATTCCAAATATTTATACTTTTTATTATACCAGAGATTTTCAATTGTTTGTGTTTAACGGTTCAAAAGATAGGGCCATATAGATCAAAGTACATAATTTATGGGGACACCCTTTAGTTTCTAAATTCAAATTGTATACTTGCTATAGTGGACTTTGCAATAAGAGTTCAAAAGTTTGGCCACATACATAGAATTACTTAACTATTGGGACACCCTTTTATTTTCAAATTTAAATTTTATACTTTTTGTTATAGCTGACTTAGCAATACAGGTTCTTTGTATATTTCAGCGGTCTGTGTACAACTGTTCAAATCAAGTCATATACATTAAGTTAAATGAACATTAAGTTTCATTTTTGAAGTCGGTTAAAAATGAAAAAAGAGCTGCAGAATAGAAGAAATTTCATTAAATTTAATTTCAGAAGATTATTTGAGTTTTTCAATTTAAATTTTTTATTTTAACATTTCTGGCAATAAATAAATTATGTTTGCGGCCAATTTCGGTGTGTTGTGCAAATTAAATTTAAGTGAATAAATTATTGGAATAGATTTTACACTATTAGCGATTTGGAAGTAATATAGTTTCGTGAAGAAAAGAAGAAAAACATTAAAACAAAATCGAATGCGCGCAACAGGAACTGAAAGCCTTATTCGTTTATTCCTCTTAAAACAGGAATAAAGGCAATGAGGCATTAATGTTGTGCAGCTTTAATTTAAAGATACAAATGTAATAAAAACTTAACTAATAATTTTAGTTAGTTTAACTTATTTTTTATCAAATCTACACCCTATAAAATAACAAAAAATAAAGTCATATTGAAGAAATTTCTTCAATAGAACGAATTTAATAAAATAATTTTCTTTTACTAAAATTGACTGTAGTAGATTTGACTAAAAATTTTGTTAGCTGTATACTAACCTACTTTTCTTCAATTCTACACCCCATTTTACAGTATTTAGGTAAATTTTTTGTTCAGTGTAGTAAACAATTTTTTTTAAACAATTTTAAAGACAACCCATAGAAAATGCGAATAAAAGAAAAATTAGGTAAAAAATTATAGCTGTTCTCCCTCCAGCCCTATCCAAACATAGCCAATTTTGAAACAAAAAAGCTCCTCTCAGAAACATCTCTACTTTGCCTCTGTGAAATTTCATTTAGATATCTTCAGTGGTTCATGAGATACCGAATTATAATAACAATGTAATATTATATGTGACCCGGTTTATGAACAGATGGCTTATGACTCAAAAAAAAAAAAATCGAAAAATTAGCTGTTAAAGATAAACAATGCATTTCGTCAATTTCTTAGTAGTTTTTCTTCAACAAGGATAGCGACGAAGAAAACTACTTAATACTGCGAAATAAATATTTTTTGTGCAAAACAACTTTTTTTTTTGGTAAAATCGTTTTTTAAATTCTATTTATTATCTTGATTCTGGATTTTCAATAAAATTCTGTTTTTCTTTCATTTGTGCTGTTCTTTCTCTACATTTTTAGTACACTTCTAAGCAAGTTAGGACTTTCTAGTTTTCACCACGTGAAAGAGCGTCTCACAAAACTGTCAAAACAAAAAAAAAAAAAAAAGTGGAAAATTTCATAAGCCACCTTTTCATAGGCCGGGTCACATATATTGTCTTACTCTATGTTTTCCAATTTCACAACAATATATTTATGGTTTTTGCTCATATGATTTTCAACTACATTAGTCAATTATAAAATAAAGATATACAGATTAAATAACTAAAAACGAAAAAAAAAATAAAAAATAATTTTCAATTTCAAAATCAAATTTTATTAAAATATTTTTGGTAATATTAAACTGTTGGTTTCATGGCATGCATTATTTTGTCGGATAAGAAAAAAGGGTCTAGGCAATTTCCCTACAAGAACTGGATGATCGAAACTAACACATAAACAAAAATAAAACAAATTCAAATTAAGTATGCTGTTTCACTTTTGCACACAAGTATGCAAGAGTAATATTAATAAACTCGAGGGAGATGAAAAATTCACACATACACACACTGTTGCCAGATTTGCTGATTTCTCTGCATTTTGCTGATTTTTTATCGTAAAATTGGCTAGGTTAGATTTGCTGATTTTCTTCCTCAAATTGCAGATTTTTTGAAATGACTGTGTTTAGGTCAAACTCTTTTTTATTGATCTTTGTCAATTCTTCAGAGGTTAAAACTTTACTCTGGACAATTTAATGAAATTCAACATAAGGAAATTAAACATATTGCATCCCCGGAAAACGTAGAAGCTACAGCTAAAATTTTGATCGAAAATTTAAGTTAAGATATTCATGCAATTGACTCCGAATTCAAAAGTTGGTAATCCAAAATGACAGTAGTACCTTGCCAAGCTTCTGTAAAAATATTTGTGAAATTTATTGATTCAAGGAATTTATTTCTAAAATTGTTCGCTTTATATTTTTGTTCTACCACATTCGTCCTCTAATGTTGAACAAGTGTTTAGCCAAGGTATTGTTAAACAAGAAGTCAATTGCAGGAATTTTATACAGTTATGACTCTATAAAATGAAATAAAACAATTTTTTTAATACTAATATAAAATATTAATACTAATCGTGGCACTCGATGCTAATCTATCAGTCTGAGGATTGCATGTTCGATTCCCACCAAAGACTTTGGATATTTTCTGCAGACAAGCAAGAAGCTTCACAGCTGGTGTTGTTTTTTAAAAATATTACGGCCGTTAAATTCTTCTATTTTTTATGGTGGTTTTAAATAATGTTTTCAGGTGAATACTAAATATGCTTTTATTTACCTGTTGATTATTAATAAATAGTTCTGAATATTTATTGTATCAGTTTTTTACATGATGTTGTAATAATTTTCTTAAAAGAATTAATAAAAACCTGATATTTATGTGTTTTGTTATTTTACCAGATTTTCTGCAGATTTAAAAAATTTTATCCAGATTTTCCAGATTTTTTTGCCCAATTTTGAAGATTTTATAAAGAAATTTTCTGGCAACACTGCATACACAATTTTTAAATCATTTTTTGCAATTTTTTTGCCCTTAAGAATGTGATGGGAAGTTTATAATGATCGGTCAAATGACTGTCACTGTTCTTGTAGGGTTGCTTCTTTTAATGCGAGGATGATGACGACTATGCTATTCTCGTTCGTAATTAAAGCACAAATTACTAGGATACCTTGGGCTTAAACTCAACAATAACACAAACTAAGGGAATCTCAGAGAAAATTAATTTATGTGTATTAGTATTAAGAATATTTTTAAACACAAGAATATTTAGGAAATCAAGCAGGCACTTCCCCCAAATTGTTTCACTCCTTAAAACCATAGAAATTATTAATACACGTGTTTATATTATCATCATATGAACAACATAAGGGAGATAATAAACCTAAAAAATAATAAAAAAAAAATTAAAACCATTATAATCTTTTAAAAATCTCTCAAACATGAACACAATACACACATGTTTTACTCAGCCATAAATAAATATCTGACATCATTTTCTTTACTACACTCAGAGAAAGAACATGGTTGAGCTAACCATATTATTGAGTTTTATGGTTGTAGCCAAACCATATTATTAACAATACTAATATTGTTATGTTAGAACCATATTACTGTCTAACTTCAAAATAATATACGGGCCTGTTTTGAAAATCACGTGACTTCATCACGAACCGTTTTGAATTCACGTGCCTTATTTTACCCTGTTCTGTAAATCACACAATATTATATTTTTTCAACTGATTTTGAAATCGTAAATCTATTAAACTTTACACAATACGTAAAATAAAAGCAATCTGAAGGATAGATCTAGGGTAAAATTGTGAACTCCAAAAGATTTAAAATGAAAGCAGTGTAAGTAATGGTCGTTTTAAGGCGTATTTGCGAAACCAATGCAATTTTAATGTTTGGCAAAGGTGGATAAACTCTCTAAACACTTAATCTACTGACAGTTAAAAGTTAATATAAATGAGCAATTTTCTTATATTTTTCTTGTAAATTACGTAATTTTACTATAAAAGTGATAAAAGAACACTTCACACAATTTATTGCAGCAGTTTGTTATAAAATTAACAACAAAGAACTCGCAAAAATAAGCAAGTGATTTGAAATCACAGACACTTTCCTAACTGATTTAAAGTCACGTGATTTTAAAAATTTTCATGTGTAGAACACCTTTTAAGTGATTTCAAATCACTTTAATTTTCAGAACATGCCTGACTGTAAAATAGATTTATTGTTGAAAATTTTAGTTATTATTAGTCGAAATATTTATGTATTACCTACAATGAAATTTATAGTCAAGCTTAAGTTCGTTTTTATTCTCTTTAAGAAAGAATTAATTAAATTACAAATTAGGTGATAATATTAAAGAAAAATTGGGAAAATTTAATTTTTAGACACCAGCAGGAGCGGAATGCACATTTTCTAGACAATCACGTCCTTCATCAGCACTCTTGTATCTATTTACTTAGGGTAGTGTTTAGTTGTAAGCATCATCTATTTAACCAACCAAACCCAGATAAAGGAATACGAGAAACTTTTATTCAATTATCAATCGTCAGTTGGTGAGAACGAAGTCTACCACTACCTTAAGCTTCCCTCTTGTTGAATATTTTTACTTTTAATATTTACCACCTTATATTTTGTTGTTTTTTCAGCCAACCTTCGGTTAGCAATGAAAGTTACTTTTTGTTTATTTGTTTTACTTCCAACATTCGTTTTTTAGTTAACACTAATCTAGTATCAAACCAAACTTTGATTTTTAATTTTGAAAATTTTAATTATTATTAGTCGAACTATTTATTTTTTAAATTTCTTAATAAAATAAATTAAATAAATATGTGAGATGCATGCATTTATCAAAACATGCCTTATTTATTTATTTAAGCTTAGAATCAAACACATATATTTTTTTTAAACATTTGATATCAGAAATGACTTAATTCATAACTCCTTTTTTTGAAAGATAAACCCGTAAAATTAGATTTTAATAATTAAAAAATAAACACAAAACTTCAAAGAAATCAAACATTATTTGTTCATTTTCAATTATGCTGTGATTTTATAGAAGTAAACTTATCATAATTTGTTTACTAATAATAATAATAATAATATGGTTATAAATACAATATTATTTTGGAATACTAATAAAATTTTGGTTGTGGATTGAAAATTGTATATGTAGTTCAAATCAACCACGTTAAATTTTCAGAGTGTAAACTTTTTTGTCATGACCATAGTAATAATCAAAAGAACTATAATCGCAACCTTATATTGTTACAGGGAACATAAAATCATTCTTGTGAATATACCATAACCATGTTTTTTCTCTGCGTGTACTGGACATATCTCATGTAATCGATTGCTCAGAAGATAGAATTTATTTAAATAAAATAAAATAAATGATACACGTATATACTTATATTTAATTTCTATTTTTAATTTCTTCAAATTGACAATTATATTTTCCTAACGACCGTAGCAGACCGTAAGCAAAACTGAATGTTAAAGCGAACTTATAAATTATTTCATAAGTATAAATCAAATTTTAATTTTTCATCGGAATAAGATTTAAATTTTTAGGTGAAAATTTGATGAAAATTTCATACTTTTTTCAGATTTTTTTCTGAATTTTCGGCTTTTAACACAACAAAGCAAAAACAATTTAGCATAAAGAAAAACAACTACAATATGAACAAAACTTAAGAAAATACGAAGCGCTTGCCTCTTTTTAACCATATCGCCATCCATTGGATCATAACTCAATGGTGCTGAATTGTAATAGGAAAATTTTTATAACTATGCCTGCCAGATTGGTGGGTTTACGTTTGTTTGTTCCTGTTTTGGGGCATTCTTAAAATTGATTTCATCCCTACGCGTCGGATAAACGGACATCGCTAAATCGACTTCTTATATATAAGGATCCAAAATATATATATCTTGTGGAGTCTCAAGTGAATATTGTAGAAACGGAGTGAATTTTAAGAGCTTTTGGATTTGATTTAAAAAAAAACACAAAATTTTGACAAATATATGTATTTGAGTCGATCGAATGATCTACATATATAATTCAATGTTTAAAGATGATTTCATGTAAATGTTGACTGCGGATACGCCTCAAACCGTTCATATGCTGGATCCAATTTTGGCATACTCTCTCCAACATATCGACCGGTTCGCTAATAAATTCTTCATATTGGCTTCCAGTGCGTCAACTATTTCTGGATTGTTCCGATAGGCATGAGCCTAGCATAGTCCCACAAAAATTAGTCTAAAGACGTTAAAAACCACATGTCAGCCATGTAGTGGAGTAACAGAGGCCTAAGTGCTTCGAACACCGTCGAATCGATAATTCTCGGTGATCAACACTACTGGCGCATACAGCTGTGATATTTTCCTCTGACCGCACTCTACATATGCGTGTTGGTGGTATAATGTCCAATAATGTAAATTTGGTGCGAAATTTAGTCAGAGGATTCCAAACAGCCGCCTCAGAAGGTCGCCCAAACTGACCATGAAATAGAAGAAAAAGTGCACGATCCACTTCCATAAATTTTGATAAAAAAAAACAATAATATGCCAGCGTCGTTAGTTTGTAAGTCGATTCATGTTTAAATTATAGACTAAGCACATGTTTTACAGTAACATGTTACACCAAAACTGCTTAACTGCCAAAAACAGTGTTGTCAAAAAGATAGTTGCTAAAAAATCACCCGATATATACCCTTTCCACTTGTTTGAAGGGTGAAAATATACGCCCAAATGTATATAATATACATATATTCGGGCGTGTATATTACGAGAACAAAGAAAGTTCCAAAATCTCTCACTCGATTAAGAATATATGAAAAAAAAATTAAAAATATGCCGATTGTATATTGCATTTCTACTTGATAATGATTTAAAATGACCAAAGGGGCCTTATGTTGCTAGGGATCGAAATTGAGGTTTTGATAAAGTACAAAATTCTGGACAGAACGCAAAAAACAATCAGACAAAAATCTAAGAAATTGGCGAGATCATGGAGTTTTGAAATTTTGAGTTCAAGAGTATAGTTTTGGCATCATCGAGGTAAAGGGTGGACAACTAATTTGAGCAAGATTCCAGTTGTTAAAAACTGCCTAGTTAAAAATGTTAAATCTAAAATAAAATCTATTTTGTAGTTGATCTCAAGATATCGTTTAGTGAAACAGAAACATTAAATTTTGTTTTGTCCTGCTGCCATATTCTGTAATTCGCGTAGCTAAATCTATCGCTAAAATTCTAAAAATGCACCAACAAATTACGAGTATTCTTACAGCAACACTCATAATTTGTTTGTTCATTTTTAGAATTTTAGCTATAGATTTAGCTACGAGAATTACAGAATAAAGAATCATTCCTAGGAAGTTCATATGTTCTAGAAAGTTGTTTATTGAGATCTTAGGTTCATTTTTGTAGTTGATTGTTTCCTTGAATTTTGAACGGTTTGCTACCTATGGACCTGAACAGGGGAACAAAGGTAAAAAAAATTGAATTTTTTAAAGTTTTTTGCGATTTTGAAGATGAAGTTTTTTTGATTTTATATGTTAACAATTTTTGTTCTTTATGACAAGAGCTACAACTTTGCCTCAGAGAGTATATCAAAATTTCAAACGGTTTGCATAATATGAACTTGAGTAAATGATCATTTTTTTGCAAAAAAAACATCGAGGTCCCACATCTTTGAGGGCCCATAAAAAAACCTGGAGGACTTTGGGCAAAACTGGGAGACAGGGGTCTTTTTTTTTTGGTCTTTTATCACGTAGTGGTGTCCGTATATGGTTATTTTGCCATGACTTAAAAAATTACACAGTGTGTTATCTTCCATATAAAGTAGGAAATTAATACAAGTAATTCCTACGTTAATATGCCCAGAAAACAATATTTGCACCAAAAAATAATTGGAGCAAACAATTTTTTCTGTGTTCATAATTTAACATAAAACTGTATTGAAAAATTATTATTGTCTACCCAGAGAACTAAGTAACAAATTACCTCCATACTTATATGCATAGGAAAAGAAAACATAATGGATTGGAACAATGGGCGTTGTAACTCCCATATAAAGTAAAAAATTAATAACTTGCATCGTAGGCTGTTACCTACATGCTGGAAATTTGCACAACTAACCTTTCATAAATGTGCATAGTCTAGAAACAGAATGGCTGTATTGGAACAGTGGACACGGGGTAAAATTAATTGAAAGAATTTTCGTGGTAGCTGCGATACAAGGAAAAAATTATTATAGTGTAATTAAAAAAAACTATATCAGGTAGTCTAGAATTTTGTACGAGGAAATCTTTTATAAAAGTACATTGCCTCCACAAATAATCAGATTAGAAGACTATGTTGTGTAACTCCCATATAAAGCAATGTATTATTGAGTATAGTCAAGCCTATCTGGGTTAGAAATTGTGGCGGCTTACATCGCATCAAATGAGAAAAATTATAGTCGTGAACCTAGGGAACTATAATAGGTATGACTTTTTTATTCTTCTTTTTTCTTTGAAAATAACGTGTGTTTTAATGTTAAAGCTTCGTTAGGGTCGGATACCCTCTCCTGTGTCTAAATAACTTCAAAAGTAACACTCTCTTGAAAAGGAACCCATTATAGAAGTGGTCTGCTTTGTTATTTTCCCTACATTAACACTCTCTAAATTTGACATACACTTTTCTGAGACAATGGCACGATTTGGAAATTTAAATGGCAACTCAGAGCGAAATTTGTTCACCAATTAAAGGTTTGAAATAGTTTTAGATACAAATTAAATGTTTTAATCGATTTAATTATATATTTATTAAGGAAAGAAGAAATGGTATTATAAAAAAATAAATAACTGAATCAATTAAAATTCCAATTAAATTTGTATATTACACGAAATTTCTTCAATAGCTATACAGCATTCTCATCTATACGTATAATAAAACAGTAACTCATTTCCTTTCTGTCTGTCTTTCTCTTTGTGTTTGCATCACATAAAAACAATTGGATGGATTTAAATAAAATTTGGTGAGGAGGTACCTTAGTATACTCGTTCCAATATAGAATACTTTTTTTCCGCAAAAATATCTTATTTCCAAGAGAAAGTGGTTACAGAGCAGTGAAAGTACGCAGTTATTTAGTAGGGATAGGAACCTTTATATAAAGTAAATACATAAACCATAACTAAAGCACTAACCGATATGCATACTTTAAGGCGGCATATTTTAGTAGGGAAGAGAACTTTTATATAAAGTAAAATAAAGGTCTTTGGTGTGGATTGCTTTCAAAAATAGAATCCTGGCAAAATCGAACAAAATTTTGTAAGGACGTTGAAAAAGGGGCGGGCACAGCTGGTTAGGATATAATTACTTTATAATTTCTGGATAGGATCCTTGCTTGGTCTTTTTTGCATATTAATTTTATGTGCGGTTTTGCGTTTACACGCTTCCGGCTTTCGAATCACTTAAGAATTGTTAGCCAAAGACCATCAAAACCGTCGTCATATTTTTTTCACTGATAGGACACTCGTTTACCTTAACTGATTTGTTAACAAGCTGAATTGCTTTAAAATCTAAAACATATTTTTATTACCAAAAAAAAAAATTGCCCTGTGGTCAGGGTCTTTTTGGTTCATATCTATTTAAAGAAAAAGCGCAAAGTGCTGTTACAGTCAATGGTGTGCGCTATCGTAGCGCAATAACGAATCTTTTGTACATCCAATTATTAAGTCTTCAAAATAAGTGAAAGTATTTCATTTATGTTTTTTTGTTTTTTTAACAAAGATCCAATTAGGGAAAATGGAAACATTAGGTGTGTCGCCAACCATAAAAATAAATATTTATTGTCGTTAATCTACAGAACTTTTATTGGCAGTCCGAAAAGTTTATATGAGTTTAATGCAAGTAACCATGTTACCTATGTATCAACCCAATAACGATATTAGATGTGTGGTCGCGGCACCTACGCTACTATATACAGTGGGGTGTAGAGGCGAGTACATGTTTGTATTCCCTGCATAAAAATTGTTATAATGAAGCAATACCAAGGCGAATTATAATAGTTGGGCAGCACGGCGAAGTTAATTATGTTTTGCTTTACTTTTTTAAGTGCAAAGCAGCTGTCAAAAATTGGTTTATTTTTTGTAAACTTGAAAAAAAAAGAAATAAAATTTTCAAAAAATATTTCAAGCTTAAAAAAAAAAAAATACAAAATACTACCAGAAAAGATAAGGAAGAAATTCTTTTAGTTGTTGGATATAATATTTTAATTATTATTTTTGGCGTCTGCCGTACATTTAACTAACAAAAAAAAATGCGTGTGGGTGTTTTTTACTGTTGTGTTTGTGGTCGCGGCGATGCCACTTTATATAGATTCGCTTTCAAGCAATATAATTTTTTGATTTGTTATTCAGTTGTTAAGCCCAGTACGCAGCTCTACGGAAATTCAGGTTTGATTTTTTTGCCTTTATTTCTACAAAAGTAAAATCCATCATGTGGTCGTTTGTGGAAATAAAAATCATGTAGTCGTGTTTTTTAAATTTTATTGTATATTGTACACAATAACATTAAATTAACAAAGAAATGAACAAAAAATATTTTAAAAGTATATAAAAAAAAATGTCATAAATTCCGTTACCAAACAATTTCCTGAACATTAATTTTTGTTTCAGTTGAAGAAAAAAAGTCTACACTTTTTCTTAGAACATCCCTGTAATAGTCAAAAATTCCGTTTTTTTTAGTTTTATTTTTAGCTGCGTACTGCCAAACGGAAAGTTGCCTGAAAATGTTCAAACCTGAATTTCAGGCAGTTTTTGTTTACACATACTTCTTATGAGAAACTGAAATTCAGGCGAGCTGCGTACTGGCCTTTAACAAT
Organism: Phasia obesa; assembly: GCA_949628195.1. NCBI lineage: Eukaryota > Metazoa > Arthropoda > Insecta > Diptera > Tachinidae > Phasia > Phasia obesa. Next base: position 162,292,722 of record OX451215.1, read on the forward strand.
AATGTTTTTAAAACAAAACAAAAATATATATACATATGCAATGAAAAACCAAAATAAAATAAAAATATCTCTTATGTACTCAACTTTGCACTTTCTGGCAAAATTTTAAATAGTGTACTTCATCCTAAGCCCTTCATTTTGTAATACACTGTTTATACGTTTGGGCAAACTTTCAACTAATTTTTGTATAATTTCGTCTGGAATTTTCAGCCACTCCAGCTGCACACGTTGCAACAACTCGATTAAGTTAAGTGGAGCTTTTCGATATTTTCCCGATTGTCTTTTTACAATTGAACACAACTGGTTTGGGGTCGGGAACTTGCGGAGGCCACTGCAGCAATTGAAATTTTTTCCCAGTGATCCATTCCTAAACGGTTTTGAGGTGTGTTTCGGGTCTTTATGCTCTTGAAATAAAACTACTTCCTTAGTATAGGCGCTCATATCTACAAAATCGGGAAGTAATATGTTCAAATAGTCTCATGATGTCATCAGTATTTTGCAATTGGACTAACATGCCACCATGTAAAACAACCCCTCACCATGATGTTGCCACCATCGTGCTTGACCGTTTTTTGAATAAGGTGTCGTTAAATGGTCTCCTGCTGTCGGCGACAATAATACTGTTTACCATCAGACTGATATCGGTTGAATTTGGACTTATCTGACCATATTACGGGCTTCCAGTCCAATATTTCTGTTGCCTGGCGAATTTTTGCGTTCCGAAAAACTTTTATGTGACAATGCAGGTTAAGGTTTCTGCATAGCTGCGAGGTGCACAATGTTGTATAGCTGTCCATCCGCTAACATTTTATTTACTGCTAGGGAAGCTTCCTTTGGGGTTGAAGACGTATACGGTAAAGTTGAATTTGCCCGAAAAATTATATAAGCTGTTAGAAAATTATTTAAATGATCGAAAGTTTATCGTAAAAGATGGAGAGTTTTTAAACTCATTTCAGATAATTGAAGCCAGAGTTTCCCAAGGTACTATTTTGGGACCAGTTTTAAACCTGTTGTACACATCAGATATGCCAATTAGCACCCGAGTGCACACATCACCATTTGCTGATGACACAGCTTTTTTAAGTATTAATGAAAGCGTCGAAGTAGAATATGAGTAATTATTGTTAGTTCAAATATATTGAAGATACAATAAATAAATAATAAATAAAAAAATAAGGTATGCATCCCCGGTGACCTGCCACCCTTGCGGAGCTACATTACGCAGTTTTTGTGCTCTTATAACACTGATTGGCTTTAATAAAGTTCTTTGTCAAACCTGGTGATGTCATAGTTATAATCGAGTTTTCCACGGTTCGCGATAGTTTATTCATTGTTGTAAAAAATATTAACTTTCTGTTTTAAATTAAAAAACGGCACTGTTTGGTTTATGAAGTTATTCAATTACAATTTAAAACTAAAGTGTATATTAACAGAACTCCAGATTACAGCAACCAATACGAAAACTGAATTTAAAATAACGATAAATTGAAAATTTTTTTATTATTTTAGTTGAGAGCATGTATGAGCAAAATTGAGTATATATGTACGAGTTATTTTATTGTCTTTCAGTTTTCTCTTATTGCTTAAATTTTTTTTTTAATTTAATTTATGAGCAGTTTTGTTAACAAATAAATTATAAAGAACACCAAAAATAAAATAACGCTTCATTATTACTATTTTTATGCACCTATTAATAGAAGAAATACAAAAATTGTACTCACCTCTGTTCCCCACTGTAAATATTTGCTTCCGTGTGTTTTAAGAACTAAGAGGTTAAGTGGAACAAAACAATTTTCAGAGTTGAATGGAGGGCGTGGCACAAGGGATCTATAATAATTAGAGCCTTAAGATTTTGTGCATGTACATAACAATATTTCTCATGTACATAGCCGGGCAAGTTTTCAACCGTGGGCTTGCTCCCTTCACACAATGTAAATGTTTATCACTGTTTATCTGAAACAGTGATAAACAAACAAGTAAAGAATATAAATTTAAAAATTTCCTTTTACTACCAAATCACTAAAGGGATTCGATACTAGTAGTAGTTGTTATTCTAGAGATCTTATACTTAAAGTGTGTTTACATTGGGTGTACAAGTCATATGGAATGTCAGATTTTCCATATGTAAAACTATACACATAGCGTAAACCTCTTGAAACATAACATATGTTATTTACTTATGTGCAATAACATGTGTTAGTTTTTTATTTAAAGCACGCTCTATTTGATGTGTAAAACTATATGACAACAGATGTTTTCAGTGATGTTTACTTTTAGTTTCAAAAATTCCGCTTATTCATTTCTATCATGAATTTAAGGAGTTTAAAATTAACCAATATCTTTATTCTAAATTTTGTTAATAATTTCATGTTCGCAGATTTATATCGATACCTCACAAGTGATATTAATAATAAAGTTACATATGTAATCTAATATACATATGTATATTATATATCTATTTGCAAGTTTGTTTAATTTGTATGTCAATCACGGCTAAATCGAATTTAGTGATATTTAAAGCAGACAGATCTTTATTTTTTGTGAGTCCAATGGGATATATCTGTTTTCAAAACTAGGGCCAGGAGGGTATATGGGACATTTTTATACGAATGACTCAATTTTAATATTTTTGTATTTATCTATTTTACCGGTACTAAGAAAGACTGAATTAAATTAAAAATTTACTTTACTATAGTGCATTATTTTTAAATATTTTTTAAGACGGTAAGAAAACTGTGTTAACTGTAATATCACCTAATTAATTTTGGACCGCAGGATAAAAAAATGCTACAGAGGTATTGTGGGTATCGAAAGTGCTACAAATCACTTCATTGAGCCATTGAGAACTCCAATTTGTGAAAAAAAAAGAATAAATCATAAGTCTTATTACAAATTACATAATTTTATGTTTTTAGTCCATGTTGAATAGTACTATTTTTTATATTGCAATATATTAAGAAGCATTATCAGAATTGAGCAATCATACTGCAACTATGGTGAAAATTTTTCGCTATGTAACCTAAGAAATATATGTAAGTATTGTAATTTCTTTCTTTCTTTTTCCACTTTTTACCCTTAAAATTAAATATAATTTTATTTTTTTTTTTTGGTTTTTCGTTTTACTGTACCAAGAAGAATGAAATGATATTGAAATAAAATATGTAAACTAATAAAAGAAAATCAAAAACTACACTGGCGTATACCAAAACCTTTTTTTGCTGCTAAAATGGATAACTATTATTCCATATTAAACTTACATGCAATAAGATCAAAAAAAATATAAAATATGTAAGTCTATTCCGGCTTGTGATTTTTTTAACGCCATTCAAATGTAAATCATTAAATAAAATAAAATAGAGTTCTCTCATTTTCAAAAGCAACGGCTCAATTATTTTAAAGAAATTTAGTTTAATTTGTCATAATAAAAAAAGAGTGAAAATAAATTGACATTAACATCAACAAAATTATAAAATTATTCATTCAATTGTACTGTCCAACAAAAAAATGTTTTTGTAATGTTTCCTTCACTTCATGAGTCAAATCTTACTAATTTTGGGTCGAAAAAAACGAAAATGACAATGAAAAAAATTTATTAGCTCTAGTTTCTGTGATACACCATGGGTCAAAATATATAACGTTAACAAATTGTGGCAAATCAGTAAATTTTAAACCATAAGTTTATTAACATTATATATTAATTTGGAGTTGAAAATTAATGGCAGAATACTTGGCAGGTTGGATATTATTACCATCATGTGGATTTCATTTTTCTTTTGGCCTGTCTTTTCTAGGTAAGTACTGGAGCAGCCCTACACACGCACCAACTGTAATCTGCAAGCATTGATTCATTCCAACGGCTCTTATATCTATGTTCCATTAAAGAAATATCCTGATAGAATCTCTCACCGTGTTCATCACTGACCGCACCACAGCTAGGAGGGAAAAAGTCTAGATGAGAGTGGAGGAAATTAATTTTGAGAGACATGTTACATCCAAGTTTATGATATTTTTGTAGAAGTATCCTCACCAACTGAACATAGTCATCTTCTCTTTTGTTCCCAAAAAACCTTTAACAACTTCCTTGAACGCCTTCCAAGCTTCCTTTTCTTTCCCCTCCAAAATTCTGTCAAACGCAGGATCCTTCAGAAGCTCCCGAATTTGTGGCCCAACAAAAACACCTTCCTTAACTTTTGCATCACTTAGGAAAACAAATTTTTCCCTCAAATATCTAAAGGCCTCTCCTTCTTTGTTCATGCCTTTGACAAAGTTTTTTATCAAACCGAGTTTTATATGTAGTGGTGGAAGAAATATATCTTTCGGGTCGACGAGAGGCAGGGCAACAACAACAACTGTACAACTGTTGGTTTTGTCAGTTAACAGGCGTACCAACATCCAAAAACTGAATTTCTCGACAAAGTAAAAGCTGAGTATTAAAAAATGACATGTTACTGTATCTTGAAAACAAGAGCTAATTGGTCATTTTCGAGGTGATTTTTGAACTCAGGGGGTGAAAATACATAATAACTGGGTATTTTTAAGCCCGAAACAAATTCATTGTTGTTCAGTGTTGTTGCTGATATAGTTCAAATGATATTAATTATTACTTATTTTGTTATTTATTATAACTAGAGTTAGCTCTGTGGTCGAAATTCGACCAAATTTATTTTTGTAATCGTTTTAGATATATATTTTACATAAGTGCACATTCATGTTGCATATTTTTCATACTCATATTATTCAAATTTAGTTATTGATACATACATACATATTTTCTTTCGATTTTGATTTGTGTTTTGGTTTACAAAATTACATATATTAATGAATTAATAAGTTTTTCCTTCTGAGTGTTTACGGATTTGCCAAGCCAAATTTAATTTTGTTAATTTTGAGTTTTTTTGTAATATTTTAGCAAATTAGACTCAAAAATATAGAAGAAAAAATGCATTCTGCACTGCTCCTATTGACAATCTATCAAACAAACAAAAAATCAAGCGAATACGTTGAGTTTAAGTCAGTTAAAATGGTTGTTAACTTTTTTCACTTGCCTATTTATATATAGATTATTTTTTGTTTTGATATAATTTATCTCTTATAAATTGATTTCTGTACTGTTGTAGAAGCACCCAAATGATAACACAAAACGGTAGTTCTTTGCATAGTTGACATCACTAGCGGGTGTCTAATAAAACGAAATGGCGGAAAAAGTATACAAAATTGCCCAAAAACTTATTACAACAAGTCCCAATAAAGCTATTATTATTAGTTTTATTATATAGTCTAACAATTTGAAAAAAAATAATCCATCTAAACCACACTTTGAAGACCAGCTGTTTTAAATATTTAATTTTTGTTTTCAACAACAGGAGGTTATGTCATATGTACGTAACATGGGTACTTTTGAACACAAAAATTATAAACCATATGTAAAACACTGATTTTGACATACACATGAAATTCCATATGTATTTTGACAGTACATATGACTTATACACTCAATGTAAACACACCTTTACAGATAAAACAAATGTCTTACACTTTTATTAGAATAAGTGCCCTGGATAATAAAAAAGTTATGTAGCAATAGTTGAAAATACAAATTTTCCATTACACTTAAGCATAAGTTTAAAGCTTTTTTGAAGATGTTAAATATATTAAAGTAAAAAGATTAGAAAATTCTTATAAAATATTCAACTGCAATAAATCGACATCTCCAAATTCATAAGTCATTAAAACTTAAATTTCCTTAAACAACAATTGCTTCTTTCCCTTCTTCTTTTACAATTATTTTGTTTTGTTTTCCTTTTCGTAATGGTTGAATAAACACCAGCCAATACAAGAAGTGTGGGTTCATTTAAGGAATTTTTGTTTGACAAATGACATTATGACTGGGTCACTGAATTAAGTGACAAAAATTCGTTTGTAATTAAAATTTCAATTTTCTTAAACAACAACTGCTTCCTTTCGTCCATCTTTAACGTTTGTTTTTGTTTTGTCTTCCTTCTCGTAACGATTGACCAAACAGCAACCAATACAATAAGTATGGGTTCATTTAACGAATTTTTATGACTGGGTCACTGAATTACCTGACAACATGCTTATGCCTCTCCACCCAATATTTTATTGCGCTGCGTACCATCATTTCCTGTTTCTTTGTCAAACCATTCGGATTGCCGCCATTGATGCCATTAAATGTTTGTAAAGTTGTGGGTGCGCGAAATTGTGCACCCCAATCAGCTTTGGTACTATAGATGCCGGTCATATCTAGGTCACTAGGGGGTTCTTTTTCTAAAAAAAAAAACGAACAAATTTAAAGAAAATTAAAACGAAATTGATGAATGTGCTCGTAAATCTTAATCATCATCTACAGCAGCCACTGTGTATGTCAGCTGTCAGCAGTGAACTTACCTTCATTAATGATTAACTCTGACTTCGAGTTGGCAGACAGCGAACGAAAGAGTGCAGCCGAGTTGGGTCGGTAAGTATCCAAAGAGGCAGATAATTCCATTAATGGCTTCATAATGCCCTTCAGATGTTGCAACTGTTCGCAGGCGAATATCAACCACGAACAGAAAAGCACATCACACAAGTTCGAGTGTATCATGGAAAAAAGCAAGTAGTAACCTTGAAACGCAAATGCTATGGTATGGTATATACCATGACTGGCATCAAAGGGGTAAAATGATTTAATAGGCAACCTTGGTATCTCAACTGTTATTGAAGAGTTGGTCTCCTTGTCGAAAGCAAACTTAACACTTTCGCCAAAGAAAGTGATGGTTATCCAAGCTAAAGTGTAGAGAACAATTCATTTATTTGCCACCTTAAAACAAGTCTTTAAAAGGTTTTTGGTTGCATTAAACTCACCCACGGATGAGGCTACTGTCGTTAGTGTTACCAAAAAAAAGAGTTTTCTCATTTTGGCCAGAGCGATTGCATGATAGCGAGCATCTGACTCGGCAAACAATGGATGCGAATTAACCTGATTCCAAATGTTCAGTGTTCTGCCAAAGCACCACAATGTTAATTAATTAAAATAAAAGTGGAAACAAAAGCAAATGAAAGGATAAAAAAAACAATGAAAAATAAAATTACTAATTTAATTAATCTTTGTAACACAACACAAAAAATGAGCAGACGTATTTAACATTGTCAACCATGTCAAATGTCAGATTTAATTTATTACTTGCAATTTGCACAAGTAGCAATTAAAAGCCACAGTAATCATGGTTTCATTTTCAATCCCTTAACCGCCCAATAAACATAAGCACACATACACGCCTTTATACAAATTTATGTATTAAACCTTTCACACACACACATACTGAAATATTGCTACCTACTTACCTGTAAAAATTCTTTTGATTCACAGCCATATAAATAAATTTCGTTAAACAGTGAGTGAAGAACAATGCGGTAATTGTGTTCGCGGACAACTCATTTACTTCTTCGGCATTCAAAGCCAAGTTGACAAGTATAAAGATGAATTGCATCAATATTAGTACTAAATGGCCAAATGAATAAACCTTTTTAAGAAGAGCTGAGCCACCTGTAAACGCATGCATAAATAAGCCCGAATACTTCATCAACTGGATGTTGGGCATTAAGTCAGCCACAAGGCCAACATACTTCGTTGGTTGTAGGTTCGACTGCATCTAGAGGAAATTTATAAAAAAGGAAAATGAGTATCATCAATTACTTCAAAAGTTTGGTGATATTACAAAAATCGTTGCACAGTGGGTCAGATTAAAAATATTTGGAATATCAGAAGGCAATTTCTAAACTATTTATCTGGTTTGGCATGGAATAATAGTATTCAAGTTTAATTTTTGAGCTATCTATACCTGTCAGGATCGCTGCCGTTAAAACTCAAAAGAGTTAACGAGTTATACGCAATTGAAAATTTAATTGAAAATTAATTTTTAACAATGTTTTTTCCTAAATATCCAGTACCTTTTCTCACCGATATGCCTTAATTTATTTTAATTAGATAGACAGCAAATAAAAACTTTAAAGGAAGATATCTTCTTGATAAGGGAATACATTTAAATTAAAAAACTATTACATTTAAATTTTTTGTTGCCCAAAAGATTTATTCTTTTGCATAAAGACTGACGCCCGAGAAGTTTTGGTCGATTCGGTAAAAAAACAGAAAAATAAAAACAACATTCGAACAATAATAATTATTCATCAGAAAGAGGTATCCATCACGAAGAGAAGAAATATTTATAAAAAAAAACACACACGGTATTCATCAGGAGGAGAACAAATTTAATTCAAAAGAAGCAAGAAGCATTCATCATGGCAAGAAGAATAGAATAGAATTCAGAAGGTTTTAGAAAAATTTATTAATTATATATGGGATAAACAAAATATTGTATCACCAACTTCTAGCACAACCATTAATTGGTTGAATTATAGAAAGTATCTGAGTACTCATTGTTCAGAGAACATCCCGCTAAGAAGAAGACGTAGAGCGGAGTCTTATTGATTTTCACCAAAACCTCAAATCAGCTGCCCAACATTCAACAATAACACGACAACTAGCTAGATACAATCAAATTTATTCCGTAGATGTGGAACAGCTCTTGGCTGAAAAAAGTACAATTCGTAGAGAAGGGCAATTACAGAGATCTCCTTAACTCAAAAGCACTCTTAAAAAATGCACTAACCGGCTAAGAGACATGCTGGAGTCTCGAAGAGTAGCATCCCTGAAAACCTATTTGGGAGACCTAGACGCAACTCCTCAATCAGATTAGTTATTATGGTGTGCTTGTAGAAACCTTAAAAGGCCAGTCTTACGTAAGCCTCCCTTGAGAACATCAACCGGAGGCTGGGCAAGGAGTGATACCGAAAAAAGCAATTTATTTTCTGGACATTTGAAAAGGGTTTTTACCCCAAATATATCGACTGATATAGTTGAGTTGACAATTGTCGAGGCCAGTGCTGTAGTACCGCTAAGATTTGAATTTGGTGATATTGAGAAGGCTATAACGGATTTAAACACCAAGAAAGCCCCTGGCAATGATAAAACCAGTAACAAGATGTTATTTGAGTTGCCCCGTATAGCTCGCAAAATCATTCTTTTTTTAATGCCATTTTACGTCTTGAGTACTTTCCCACAGAGTCTAAGGTGTCTTTGATTACCATGATTCCTAAACCAGGAAAAGACCACGCAAAAATTTAATCATACAGACCTTATAAGCCTTTTATCTAATTGTCAAAGCTGTTTTAGAGGATGTTAATAACTAAGCTGAACCCTATTCTAAGCGACAAAGGATGTATTCCAAACCATCAATTCGGCTTCAGGAAAAAACATAGTACGATCGAACAAACTCACAGGTTAGTCAATGTTGTTAAGAAGACATTTGAAGAGAGAAAATACTGCTTTTCGCTTTTTATCGACGTTTCGCAAGCATTCGATAAAGTATGGCATGAAGGCCTAATATATAAGCTAAACCTGAATTTGCCCGTAAATCTATATAAGCTGCTAGATAGTTATTTAACCGAACGAAAATTTATTGTGAAAGAAGGAGATTTTTTGAGCTCGCCCCAGCTAATCGAAGCCGGAGTTCCCCAAGGTAGGATATTGGGGCCATTTTTATACTTATTATATACTTCAGAAATGCTAAGTAATAACCGAGTTCACACATCGACATTTGCTGACGACACAGGTTTTTCAAGCATTCACGAAAGACCCGAAGTAGCATCACGATATTTACAAGACCACATACTCAATTTGGAAAAATGGAAAATAAAAGTGAATGAACAAAAATGTACTCACATAACTTTCACACTGTGTAGGGAAACGTGCCCGCTATTCGCATAAATAATAAAACGATACCACAGATTTCAGACGTGAACTATCTCGGCATACATCTTGACTGGCGCCTTAGAGAAAGGAAAAGTCGCATAGAGTCAAAGTTAACACAAATGAAGCTATAAAGACCTCCAACCAAACTGGCTTATTGGCAGAAACTCTACTCTCAAGTTTAGATGATTATGATTATGGTTACATCTGCTCCTAAGTATATAAAAAACTCGATCATCTATAAAGATCTAAATGTGCCATCAGTTAAAGCAGAAATAGGGAAACTTGCCATAAGGTATTTAAAGAAGCTTGGAACTCATCCGAATCCACTAGCGCATAACATACTAAATGAACCTGGTTACATTCGAATAAGTGTTCCCTCTCTCATCTGTACATTAAAGGGATGACCCGCAAATAACAGTATCCGTGAAGCATACAATTTTTTGTCTAGCACTGGTTGG